>BKCP01005727.1:261850-287929 GCA_008636005.1 Striga asiatica
AAAAAAAAAAAAGAAAACTATACAAATTATTATAAGATCTAATATTAATTTCAAAAGAAAAAAGGTTTAAAAATAAATTTAAAAGAAAATAATTAAATATTACCTATTTAAGATGTGTCATTCGAGTCTTCATATTATAGAACTAAACAATTGTTTAGTCGGTTGATTTTTATAATATACCCTCTTTGAATGAGGATAATCATAGAATTCACTAAGAGTTCTTCTTCCATTTTATCTCGAAAGGAGTTTTAAAAGCTTCTTTAGAGGGAGCGTCTGGTAATTGCAGTTGGAATGAGAAGTATCCAAATGAGATGAATCAATGCATCAATCAAATTATAGTATCATGCTTTCTCTATCTCAACTAATCGCCGCCATAAATCAGAAATGATAGAGATATTTTGGAACATTTTGTTTTGGACATCATGAACTTGTAATACTCTAACTGACTCGTCAAATAATGTAGCTCTTGTCCATTGAAATTGTTGGGGTAGAATTTCTCGACAAGATTATAAATAACATCCTCATTAAACAACTTGAAGTTGTCTGGAGGCTCCATTGCAGAGCTAAACCTAAGAAGTTCTACAACCCCCTCGTTAAATATATAAGTAAACTCTTCCACTTGAAAATCAACCGTCGCAATGTCAAAGTGGTAAGGATGATCAACTCTAGTAGGAAATTTCTATTGCCAAGAACGTCCCCTACAAGATCGATAACTAATACCATATCCGGCATCATACGCCCGATTAACATACCAAGGTTCATTGACAAGCTTAAAGAGGGTGAAGTTTACACATTAAAAAATTATCAAGTGGAGAGCAATATTGGCAAGTCCACTATCGGCACTTAACGAATCATTATTCATGGAAAAACCGAACACATACACATTACGACATCGTTTCCATTGTTTCATTTCTCTTTTAGGGAATTTTCGACATTGCGTGATGTTGGCAACTGCGATAAATAAATGCTATTTGGCTAGTCCAATAATCTTTTTTATTCTATGTTTTGTATTTATTTATTTTATTTATACATCTTGAAAATGTTTATTTTATTTATTTTTATTAATGTATCTTGTGGTTAGATGTTATTGGATTGGTTGTAGAGACTAATCCAATTCAAATTAAGAACATGAAAGGAAGAGTCGGTCCTAAACTTCATAAGGCCGGCGAAATGTGCTAAATATTTCATTTTTTTAAAAGTTCCTTACAAAAATCATAATGTTACTAGCTATAATAAATGTTGTGGAATTTAAAATATACTTATAACTAAATTTCATATCTTAAATATATCAAACGAAAAGGAGGGAGGAAATATACCATTTCTTAAAAAAAAAAATAAACATTAAAACTCAAAATATTTTATTTACTTAAATAATTGACTCTTCTAATGACTATCAATAACATTATTTAATTGTGCCTCACGAAATAGCATTTTGTTTATTCAAGCAAGAAGATAACATTTAAAAAAAATGAATGAAAAAAATATAAAAAAGTGTGTAAAAATGTATTATTAATTTTACTGAAAATAATTAATAATTATTTTTTCATGAAATATTTCAAATGAGAAAAAAAAAAAAACAACTAAATACATTTACTAAAGAATTAAGAAAGAAATCATTACTAAAACTACTTTTTATATAATTAATATATACATCAATAATTAATAATAATGGGCCCTAAGGTAAGTGGGGGCCCTAGGCGGTCGCCCGGCTCGCCCTACCCCGGGTCAGACTCTGGTGAAAGGAGTTCTGACCCAAATGATAATTTCCACTCTTATGAATTTGGAGTAAGTTGATTCGCTTTAGCTTTGTACTCTCCCGACTTATTGGCATGTTTTGCATGTAATTATTTATCATACATAAATATTTTTAGCGGAATTACTAAGAGCAGTGTTGTTTGGGGAGAGTACGTAGATCAATTCATTGCTTTAGAGAGAATCACAATTTAGAGACCAATCAACCATTTGTGTTGATTATTCAAATGTATCATTCTACGCCTGGGAGAGGTAATTCGAATTTTATATATTTATTTTTTTTCATGATTATATTTCGGTTTCCTAATTATTACAACCGATTTTTTATTAAATATAATCATGCATATATTATTATTTCAATTAAAATTTCATCATTTTATTCATGTTATTCTTCTTTATCTTTTGTCTGTCTAATTCCTAGGCTATTTGAAATGTTTTATTTCAAAATTAAACCATATATATAATATTTATAATTTAATTATAAATCAAAAAATAATACAATTTAGAAATCAATGAAAAAATAAACTAAAGAAATGAATCATTCACAAACTGTAAAATTTACAACGTTATACAATTAAAATAAAAAAATATATAATATAAAAATAAAATGAAATTTGAAAATAATTGGGACAATTTTCTCTAATTTTTATAAAATCACAATGATTTTGTTAATTTTGAATGAATCATATCCTTTGTTAAAAGCAAACACCTGTCAAGTTAGTTGGGCCAAACTTTCGGCCCATATGACTAGTCATGGAATGCTCAACCTAGTCTCCGTCAGCCCATATTCTTGGTTAAAAGCAAACACCGGTCAAGTTAGTTGGGCCAAACTTGCGGCCCATATGACCACATGGAATGCTCAACCTAGTATCCGTCGGCCCTAAACCTTTAAACTCGGCCAGTTATCGACCAATCAAATCAAATATCTATTCTTTGAACGCCGTGACAGCTGGACTATTCGTGATGCTGAAATTATTAAACTCGGAAAAGAAAAAGGTGGGCTTATGTTACAATTTTTTTTTTTTAACACTGCAGGTGCATTTTTGAAAAAATATAAAAAAATAGAAATTTCAAGTTAAATGCTACTTTAAATTTCGAGTTAAGTCTCTAGATTAATTTATTCCCTCTGCACTTCCTACCCTCAAAAACTTTTTCCATTTCACTCCTCATATATAATGTAATGTATTTATTATTCATTTATTTTGCATAATTTCTGAAAAATTCAAATCGTCTTTGTTCATTTTTCTCTCCTCGCCATATCGCCTCCTTCTCTCTCCTCGCCATAGCTGCTCTCTCTGCTCTCTCTCTCTGAAAAAATCGATTGCTTTGTTAGTCTCCATAGGTCCTCGCCATATTCTGCCCTCTCTCTCTCCTCGGTCTCATCGTTCATCACCATCGCCATCTTCGTCTCTCTCTCTCTGTCTCTCGCCCTCTCGCTGTTCGTCTCTCTGTGAAGCAATGACCGGCTCCAAAAAGAAATCTCCATCAAACCGTCCTCCTCGACACCCACGAAGGCATTACCAAGCTCAAAGGTAATTTTTGATTTTTGGGCTTTGTTCATAATTTTAGGGTTTTTTTCAATTTAGGGGTTGAATTCAAAAATTAGGGTTTTTTTTTCAATTTATGACTTGAATTCGAAATTAGGGTCTATACAGTAAGCAAGGTAAGATTTTGGGGATTTTTTTTTCAACAATTTTGAATTTTTCTTGAATTCGAAATTTGGGGATTTTTTTCAAAAATATGGATATTTTTTTGAATTCAAAAATTTTCAAAATTTGGGATTTGGTTGATGCTAATGAACTTTGAATTTGATTTTTATTTCAACAATTAAGAATATTGTTGATAAATTAGTCTAGGGTTTATATGAATTAGGGCTAAATTAGTTAAGCATCTTCTTAATTTGTATTAATTAGGGCTCAATTAGTTAAGCATGTTCTGAATTTTATTAATTTTTTTAATTTTGTATTAATTGTTTAGTGACCGTGTTGCTATTTTGTTCTTTAATTGTGTTGCTATTTTGTTCTTTAACGGTGTTGCTGGTTTGGTTGAAATGGTGTTGTTGGTTTGGCAGAAATGGTGCTTTTTGGTTTGGTTGAAATGGTGCTATTTTGTTTCTGTTGTTTGAAATTTTTGTTTGGTTTATTTGTTTGTGATAAGGCACAGAATTAAGATGTCGATGTGCCCCTTCGTTCTTTAGAGATATAATGGACATGACAGTTGCCGTGCTTTCTGACCGGCACAAGCAGGCTCTTGAAAAGAGTCCGTTTTATTTTTTTTCTAAATATGCCTGATATAGCGGTGTTACATAGTAGAGTGGAGGCCTTAATTAGCACATATAAGGCAGATGTGAATGCCTTTGTGGTAGGTGATAATGTGTCTCTTAATTTTGACCCCGCCGAGTTTTGTGTAACGCTGGGGCTTCGATCGGGCGGTCTAAGCATAGACTTAGACCTTAATTTAGTGTCGAAAGCCTTATTCGACGGCTGGGGTTGAGTAGGTAATAAACTGTTGAGAAGAAACCATGTTGTAGAGTTGTTAGAAAAGTTTGCTATTGATGAAGGTCGCGTAGACGACTTCATCAGGATGTATAGTTTGTTTGTTTTTAGTTGCATTTTGTTCCCTTGTTCGAGTTATTCCATCCTCAGGTTTCTTTACCCTTACGTAGAGGATGTGAGTCGAATTTCTGAGTACGCATGGGGAGATGCTACTCATAAATTCCTGGTTGCCGGGCTTGTTCGCCATGGTGGATCGAGAGATCGATCCTACTTTGATGGATGTGTTGTTGGGATGATGGTATGTATATGTGTGTTTGAATTTCTTAATACAATAATATGAAATGGTGAGCTTGTTTACTTTTCAAATCATGTCCATGTGTGTAGGCTTGGTTGTACGAGCGTGTGCCTTCTCCGGGCATACGATCCACGCTCGAGGCGATTCCCCGTCTAATTAGATGAAAGGGGACCTCAATGCCGTCTACATTTGAAGAGTCTTTACAAGCCCTTAAAAGAGTAATGCGGCATAAGGTAATTTATAAAATTTTATAGTATTATGTGTTTTGTATTTCTTCTTTTTATCTTTTTGGTTAATCAATATTGTACTTACATCAGTATGATTTGATTTGTAGGTGTATTCGTTATCGCCTGTTTCAGAGGAGCTTGCCTTTGTGGAAGCTCAGGTTTTCCTTTAATTTTTGTCGAGAATTTATGTTTTAGCATTAGTATATTTTCATAGGTAGAAGTATTATTTTAATTTATGTTCTCCTTTAATTTTTTTTTTCTTTCAGGGAACGTTTGAGACCAAACTGTATGCCATCGTTTGTCATGAAAACGATGAACTGAAAAAAAGAATTCAACTGTTGGAGTCTCAGTGGAGAGAAAGAAATACCGAAGAAAAAGAAAGAGTGGAAGAAAAAGGGGAAAAAGGTGAGGAAGAAGAGGTTGATGGTGATGATGTTGGTGTTTTTGCTGAGCAAACAGATGAGAAGGAGGAAGAAAAAGAGGAGAAGGAGGAAGAAAAAGAGGAAGGAAAAATATGAAGAGGAAAAAGAGGAGCAAAAATAGGAGAAAGAACATGTCGAGAAAGAAGACGTTGATGAAAAAAGAGAAGGAAAAACAATGGGCTCTCATGGTGGTTGATCTTCAAGTTGTTGTGAATGAGTTTGAAGACTTGGATCGACTGGTAAATCTTGTGGTGAAGGATGCTGGTTTGGGGGAGGAATCGGTTTGTTCGAGGGTGGAGGAGAAACCCTCTTCAATGGTGAAGAGGGTCCGGGAGAGGGTCGGCAGGAAGAAGAAGGGCAAGGCGGCTGATTTTATGACCCCTCCATCATCTGGTCCGAAGAGTCAGAAGAAAGAAAAAAAAATCGCAGTTGGTGATGTTGGTTGATGATGAGGTAATTAAACTAGCAATTATATTTTTGTAATTTATGTGATTGTCCGTGTTGTTTTCATATAAATAACAAATTATTTTGTAATGTAATGTAGGAGGGTGACAAGAGTGACGACGATGAGGATTCTTCTGTGGATCAATACAGGGGCAGAAACGATTTCTGTGGACATGGGGATGTCCCGAAAGAGGATGCTGCAGCCATTCGGTCGTTCTTGGCAAGCGATCAGTTGAGGTAACAGAAATTACATTAATTATTTTAATTTCTATTATATTATATTAATTAAAATTACAAATTTTGGTAGAAAAATAATTGTGTGGAACAATGACCAAGTTTTGGTCCGAGGGAA
Source organism: Striga asiatica (assembly GCA_008636005.1). NCBI lineage: Eukaryota > Viridiplantae > Streptophyta > Magnoliopsida > Lamiales > Orobanchaceae > Striga > Striga asiatica. The sequence goes on from BKCP01005727.1 coordinate 267,838, forward strand.
ATCGATGTGTGCTCTTCTGTTCGGCTCCGAGTTGGATTCTCAACTCGTTGATTGCTACATGTCGATCTTGCGTGGCTGCCATCCTCATATACGATTTCTGCCGACATATGTTCAGGTATTTTATTTTAGTATACTCTATTAATTTCTTTGATTGTTAATTTGCTAACAAAACTATTGAATTTATAGACTGGTATGATGAATGCTCTCGAAAAAATTACAAGAAGACCTCTTCGGAAGGAGGATTATGTGAAGTGTGCTTCTAGTTTTAGTAAAAGTACTGTTGCCGTGACCGATGATATGCTGAGGTCCTTAGAGGGTGCGAAGTATGTATTCCTTCCCGTGGTGTACAAATTTCACTTCTTTTTACTTGTCCTTAAGGTTAAAGAAAGGATGTTTGTCTACCATAACTCGATGGATACTGCACAGCACCGAGGGATGGATACTGTAGGCCAAGTGCATGAGAACTTATATGAATTTGAAATTAATTAATTACGGCATTCGTCAAGACGCTTTTGGGTTTGGATACTACAGGCAGCAATCCGGTGTCAAGGACTGTGGAATGCACATATGCTTGGAGATGGAGTGCTACAGCGTCGATTCTCCTGAATTCTTGAAGGCCCAAGAGAGTTGTTCTATTGACGGCTATCGAGCACACATGGCAGCACGCATCCTCAGAAATCCTCCTTCATGTTGACTGTTTTGATGATGTTTGGATTATGCTTTGAACAATATGTCTGTGGTTGTGAACAATTTGTTTGTTGATATTTGGCTTGTCTGATGGCTTTGAACAATGATGTTTGGCTTTGAATTCGCCCAGGTGTATTTTGTAAGAAGTGAATGATGTCTGTGGTTGTTTGATGTCTTTGAACAATGATGTTTGGCTTTGAATTAGTCTGTCAATATGTTGACTGTTTTGATGATGTTTGGATTATGCCCAGGTGTATTTTGTATTTTGTCAGTTGTATTTGGTATTTTGTCGAAATATGTCTTTTGATCAATTAGTACCAGTTATTGATGAATTAGTACCACTTATTCTTCTATTCAGTACCAGTTATTGATCAATTAGTACCTGCTTTGTAGAAAGAACAAAAAGAGGGGTTACTTCAAATTTGGTCAATATTTTCAAAATTAGTACCAGCCATAGAGTAAGAGAGTACCTGTTTTATGTTGTTGTAGTACCAGATATCGGGTCTTTAGTACCACTTATAATGAACACATAAAAACACCGAAATTCGATCTCAAATGATGTTTATACGACTCATAATCACTCTCACAGTAGTTTATATGAGATTTAAAATGTTGTGAATTAAGTTAATTAAGTCAAGAAGTACAATATAATTTTTATTAGCCAAGTAGGTTAAGTGGTACTGAATACTCCATAAGTGTTCACTAGAAGTGGTACTAAAGACTCCATATGTGGTACTAAATACCCATAAACAGGTACTACCTTACAACTTTTTTTAAATGTAGGTACAACTTTTTATCAGTAGGTACTACCTTACAACTGGTACAACTTTTTTTAAATGTTGACCACAGTTGAAATATTCCATCTTGGTTGACCAAAAGTAGGTACTAATTTATCAGTATCAGGTACTGCATAGAATAAACATCATTTTCGACCGATATTCGTGGTTTCTATGTGTTCACTACAAGTGGTATCGAAGACTCCATAAGTGGTACTAAACCCAAAACAACAGGTATTACTTTACACTATGACTGGTACTACTTTTTTAAAAATGTTGACCACAGTTGAAAAAATTAATTATCCTTCACAAAAGTAGGTACTGATCGACTGAAAACATAAAACAGGTACTCTCTTACTCTATGACTGGTACTGATTTTGAAAATGTTGACCAAATTTGAAGTAACCATTTTTTTGTTCTTTCTACAAAACAGGTACTAATTTATCAATAACTGGTGCTGAATAAAAGAATAAGTGGTACTAATTCAACAATAACTGGTACCAATTGATCAAAAGACATTCTCCGACAAAATACCAAATACAACTGACAAAATACAAAATACACCTGGGCAACAACAAAATACACACACTTGGGCAACAAAAAAAAAAAAAAATTACACATGCCCAAAAAACAAAAAAATACACATGCCCTAAAAACAAAATACATTAGTGATCTAGATAGGTTCTTTGCACGTACGTCGATTGTGTCCACGACAACCACAACGCTTGCACCGCCTAACCGCAACATCAACTTATGAAGGAATTCTTTTTTCCCTCCTGCGTTTGGGCTGAGGTCGTACATCCAGAGCATGAATGACACCATCATGATATATGGAGGAAGAGGCCACATTATGATCGTAGTTGGGTATAGGATTAATAGTACCTTGATAAGCTCGCCTATACATCCCAACCCGATAATATGGATCACAAAAATCATAGATGGACATTGACTTACTCTCAACACAAGCACATGCATTGACATGGCATCTTAGATAGTTGCCACAAGAATAAGTGCGAGTTTGCAAATCCACGTCACATTTTTTGTCCGTATCAACAACCTCAAACCTCCATTCACTTGATTGCATGATTTTGAGACTCCGAGAAGCATTGTAGCGAGATAAAATTATTTTTTCGAGCTTCGGACACAACGGGCCATTAAACCATGACCCTCCTTCACGTCGATCGTGCATCATGGTCATAATTTGCTTCCGTATGTGATCGACTATGGCTACGATAGGCATAAATCGTGCCGCCCTCACCCAATTATTCCAACATTCGGCTTGATTATTATTCATCATCTCCCAATGGTCTCCGGTAAATAAAGGATTCGCCCAACTACTTGGGTTAGAATCCTGAAGGAACTTTAGAGAAAGAGGCATATGAGTCAATATATTATTTATATGCATATCAAATTCTTGCCTCGTAGGAGCATACGCAGCTTTCTTAAAAATCAAGGACCAATGTTTCTTATTATTAAGTGGGTAGCTCTTCAAAACCTAAAAATAACCAAACAATAAACCACACTCATACATTGAAAGACCAAACAACCAAAACATCAATATTAACAACAATACACCACAAGAATCAACAACATTTAAAAATAAAAATGGTAGAAATCAAAAGAATATCAAAACCTGCTTTATTATGAATAATTGGTGATAAATTATATATAAATATAGACTAATTGTGGTGTCGATTGTGGTGTCTTGCGGTTGAGGCTCGGGTCGATTACTCGGATTGTTTTGCGGCTTAGGTCATCGTCTTGCTAGGCCTTATGCAGTGGCGGGCGTAGTACCTGAGCTTCGGAGCTCTTCTCAGAATTGGCTTTGTCTGCTGTTCTTTTTGGGTGTATCTGCTGAGGGAGGCGTTGTGTGTTTAGTTTGTAGTGTCTGATTTCCGTATGTTCGCTTTTGTTTGTTTGTGTTGTCTGTGTTTTAGGTTTGGGTCACTTGACCCCTGTGCGAGGGATTACTCCGTTGGAGTCGTCCCACATTACCTCGTTGGGGGTCGTTCCACATTACCTCATTTGGGGTCGTTCCACAGTTAGGTCGTTGGTGTTGCGTTTTGGTGAGTTTCTTTTCTAGCCTTGCTAGTCGTCTCTAGGCGGTCTTTTAGACCTGTCCTCCCAGTTTTATTCAGCTGTTGGCTGTATTATTCAGCCATGGGCTGTGTACTTTGCACATTTGTGCGCTTTTATTATATAGTATCTTCTATCGTTTCGTAAAAAAAAAAAAAAAAAAAAAAAAAGTTTTTAACCTGATTCTTAAAGTTGTCGACTAAGTGTCGCAAACAATAAACATGATGGCTGCTAGGAAAGACCATAGAGATGGCTTTAAGAAGCCCGCTGTGTCGGTCAGTAAAAAACGTAAAGCTTCTAGGAACAGGTAAGCCCGAGGTAAGAAGAGTATTATTCAGTTTCACGCAAAACCACTCCCAATTTTCATCGGTCTCGGCATCAACCACAACATATGCTAAAGTGAACAAATCATCATTGGCATCCTTACTCACAGCACTAAGCAAAATGCCTTTGAATTTATTTTTTATGTGAGTGCCATCCAAAAATATCAACAGTTGACAACCGGTTATAAAACCAACAAGACAAGCATGAAAGCAAATGAACAATTGGCGGAACTTATTCTGGACAAGGTCAAGTTCACAATCCGCAATGCTTCCCGAGTTTGTCTCACGCACTTTAGTACAATACCATCTCAATTTATCATAAGAGCCCTTGTCTGCTCCATGAATATCTTGCATGGCATATCCTTCCCTAAAACTCCAAGCCATAATCCCTATGAAGATCTTTCAATATCGTGCATGGCCTGTAGCTCTGTTCATCTCTCAATTTCTCCTTAATTGCATTCGAGACCCAATGAGAGTCTGCTTTCGGATGCCCCCTTGTCCGAAGATTGGACACTCTACAGGTATGGACTAAATTGCTCTTCCGGATGGCAAATACCTGATCACCTTTGTATTTTGAGGCATATATTCTCCATTGACAACCCTCATCAGTACAACAAACAATGATCTTCTGTTGATCATTTTTTTGGTACTTTAAAGAACGCCTATTCGCAATTGCGTAGTTTTTAACAACCTTCCGAAATTCATCCGCGCCGCCACTGAACATATGCCCCTCTTCTTTGATGGAGAATCTCCAAGAATCGATCGATTTATCTTGCACTACCAACTCCGATTCTCCTTCCCGTAACATTTCCCTGCGTTCATGATAAAATAATCAAATTTTTATAAATAATGGAACTAGTTAAGAAATTAATGAATTTGGATATGATGATACAAATACACCATATATCAATAATAAATTCATTAATATTATGAAAGCAACATTACCCGCTCATGTTCATCGGCATAGATTGAACTTCATCATCCCGTCTTTCATTTCTTCCAATGCCCGGGCTTTCATTTCTTTCAATGGCAACTATCTCCATAATATTTACTTTCCAACAAAGATGTAACCGAATCATGTTTTTTACATCCTCATCATCGGATAAACTAATTCTCTTTTTTTCCTTTGGCGCAATATAGTTTAACATGGCGGTTTCCAAACTAACAATCAGTCACCTCTTACCAATGAGAGTATACACTTCGTCAAGAGTTGATTCAAGGTTCAGAGAGAACACATACATTTCATCTTTGTATGTACAACTCCCTAGTATATCACTTTGTGCCCCTTCCATGTATCTAACAATAATTGGATTAAAAAAAAAAAAAAACAAGTTCACATTTCCCAGCACATATGGTACCAATAGTGAGCAAAGTGGTGCTATATATCCAAACAGAGGTACACACAATCATGAATAGTATTACTATAATTATTCTCATCTTATTTTTTTGTTTTATGCTCAATAATACCTAACATAACCTAACAATAGCATAAATTTAGTATACATGAACAAAAAAAAGGATTAAGATCACTTTATTTGTTTTAGGGTAAATATAAACAACAATATTAAAAATTCAGTCCTTCACAAATCAAACAAAAATATATGAATTAAAGATGATTTTTGGACTCCAAACTTCTCATATAATACATACATTACTTACTACTTCAAGTTTTCGCCGGAAAAAGTCACAATCTTGCCGAAAAAATAAGAATTTTCGGACAGAGTGATAGGAATTTTTGTGCCCCTTCCATGTATCTAACAATAATTGGATTAAAAAAAATGTTCACATTTCCCAGCACAGATGGTATCAACAGTGAGCAAAGTGGTACTATATATCCAAATTGAGGTACAATACAATGATGAATAGTGGTACTATGATTATTCTCATCTTATTTTTTTGTTTTATGGTCAATAACACCTAACATAACCTAACAATAGCATAAATTTAGTATACATGAACAAAAAAAAAAGATTATGATCACTTTATTTGTTTTAGGGTAAATATAAACAACAATATTCAAAATTCAATCCTTCACAAATCAAACAATAATATATAAATTAAAGATGATTTTTGGACTCCAAACTTCTCATATAATACATACATTACTTATTACTTCAAGTTTTCGCCGGAAAAAACCATAATATTGCCGGAAAAAAAAAAGGAATTTTCGGACAGAGAAGTAGCAGCTTTTGGCCGGAGAAACAGGGATTTTCGGCCGGAAAAAGTCCTAAGGCCGCCGGATTTGTTGCCTCCGATAAATGCCCCAGGGTCCGGTTTATAATCGCCAGNATAAAGAGCAGCGATGAAGAAGAAAAACGCGGGAGAAGAATAGGAAAGAAAGAAAAGTGGGGAAGAAGTCTTAGGTAAACAAAAAGAATAAAATAATGGAAGATAGTGGGATGATGTCATATAACAATTTTTTTTGTGATTTATTTTAATAGGAGGGATTTAAATGGAAGATGATTAGGGGGTAGGGAGTAGAATGGATAGAAATTTCTACTAGAGACTGACTTGGAAGATTGAATTAGGATTGAGGATTTTTAAAGAAAGCTCCCATAAAAAAAATATAGACACTATTTTTTTTATCTCAAAAGATAAATAACATTATAAAATCTCAAATAAAGTATAATCGGACCAAGTAGTACTCTAACATAAATAATCTCCCTTCATAGAGATGAACCCTGGAAAAGCGCCTAAACAAAGGAAGCAAAAAATAGAGGAGACTAAATTAATCCATAAAGGAAACTATCAAGCTACACAACGGGAGACTACAACAAAACAAAATAAAAACAAACTAGTAAAAAATATACTAACTATAAACTAAACCTCTCTCCAGCTACCAACAAGTTCCGCCAACGCCACACTACCATTATTTTTCATTAACAACTTCTATGACATAAAGTTTATCCATAATAAAGTCATTATAATTTATAAATTTAATTATAGAGCTGCAAGTAGAGCTGGACACAGGTCGGTTCAGTCCGGAGATTCAGAAATATTCGGAATCGAACCTATCTTCAGAGATCCAAATATTTGGATCTTTGAAACTGAACCGGTTCTAATAAATCTCGATTCTACATCGAACCGAAATTCGATTTAGTTCGGTTCGGAGATTCGAGTCTAATGGGTCGGTTCAGTACGGATCGGAGATTTCGGAGATTTTAATTTCTTTTTATAAAAACTATCAAAAAGATCTTCTAATTACATGTTAGATGGTACATATCATGGATGAAAGAGAATCACAAACCTCTCTTAATTGTAAAAGATATTTCATATTTAATAATAAGTATTTTTTTTTTTTTGTCGAAACGATAGAGTTAATAATAAGTATAGATGGTTAAAATCTTTTAATTCATAAAAAGAGTGATAAATATATCTTAGTTGCAATATATCATTAATTCAAATATAATTTAACTTAAAATATTTCTATGTAAGATCTCTTATATGCCAAAAAATCCGCAATTGATAAGACGTAATCATGAAAAATATTCAATTTAAAGATGTTAAATAAAAAGATATTTTGAAAATAAATTATGTCCAACTAAATTATTATCTTCCGTACTATAAAGTTTGTTTCCCGAAAGTGAGGACATTTAATTTTATTAAATTATAATTTATTAATTTATTACTAAAATAATTGGTATATTCGTTCTTAATCCAATTATATTATGGGAAAAATATCTATCAATTTATTTTTATTTGAATATATATCACCTTTAAATAAATAATTCTCTCCAAATTTTGTGAAAGACTTACTTCATAAAGGCCAGTTTCAAGCATTCAATATTTAAATTTTATTAAGTTATAATTAATAATTTTTAAATAAAATATTTGACATGTTGGCCACCATATTTTGTGATAGGAAGAGTATATTAATTTTATTTATTTTTTTTTTTCAAAAAATTGATTCAAAATGCGATCTTAGAATTAATAATGTTAGATATGCAATACGAAAATAAAGGTGTTAGGAATTCAATGCGTGCTTATCTTGTGTAAAGGTCTCGACTTTGCTCAAAGCGTGATGATTTAGTTAGAAGGCTCGTGGTAGATTACTTAGGATCACTTTGTTCGCATGTTTTCTCTTTGTTTATTTTTATTTTCGTAAAGTCAAGGAAACTCCGTGCATCCAAAGTTCCAATCTTCTCTCTGAATCTCATCTTTTCTTAATTGCTTCCGATTCATAGGGCAAAATTAGCTTAATCTCTCTAAATTCAAGCGAGTGGCATGTTTAGGACCTTATTTTCAGTTTTGAGAATTAACGACTAGATAGTGAATGAAGCTCCGAACAACCTTCCTTCAAGAAGACGACCCGAGTGAGATCTTTCAATCGTACTCGGCTAAGAACTACAAACAGGCCGACAGGTTGCTGACGATCTCTCAAAAAATTGTCCGAATGGCTGAGTCGGCGGTGGAACTAACTTGTAGACGGTGAGAAAGCAATGAGTCGAAGGCAGCGGTGGACGGCGAAACTAACTTGTATACGCTCGGGAGATGATAAGTTCGTGACCGACTGACCGCCGAATTTATGGAGAGACGAGAATACTGGGCCGGCAATCGTCGTCGGACAGCAGCCGGTGCCAGGCGACGGGTCTGGTGTTTGGTAGCTGTAAGACTGTGTGTGTGTGTGTGTGTGTGACGAATGTGTGAGTTGTGAGTGTGTCTAAACGTGTTGCGCGTGTGAGAGAGAGATAAAGTGAGCGTGTCTATACGTGTTACGCGTGTGAGAGAGAGAAAGTGTGTGTTTTGTGTGAATTGTGAGAGAGAGAAAGTCATTATGTAATAGATGGAGGTGGGTCCCACTGATGAGTTGTAGCTATTGACAATTTTATCCTTAATGAATGGTCAAATACACATATTTAACCACAATTTATCCATTTATGTACGAGAATGTCATTACATGTTTGACTGTGCTTAATAATTTTGACTAGATCATAGTCATTGATATGATGGACTAATGGTGTAGATCTATTTTTATTTTCTTTCACTATCTCATTTTCTCATATGATTCATTCTCTATAATATATTACACAAACATATATATATATATATATATATTTATATATACACATATATATACATTTGTATTTGTCTGCACATGTGTACATTGTGCTTTAAAGTGCTTACTGGCTCAATTTCTGAAGATGAGTTTCTGGATTCTTGTCAGGGAGCAAATATTCTTGTTGACAATAAAGGCTGCATTAAGCTTGCTGACTTTGGAGCATCCAAGAAAGTTGAAGCATTGGTAAGTCTCTCTTTCTTTTGTACCTTTTCTGGTTAGTTACCTTCTCCATTTTGCTCAACAGGCCTTGTAATCATTACTGCGGATCTGTTGTTGCAGGCCACCATATATATATATATATATATATATATATATATATATATAATTACTAGTTGATGTATTTAATAAAACTTATTTTCATTTTTCCTCCAAAAGGAGTTACATTTTTTAAATTAATTACTCACTAATCTGCTAAAATCGTTATACCTTAATATATATATTTTTATTATTTATTTTTTGGACCAGTTACTAAATTAATTCTAAATTTGGTAGCAAAATATTCAAATATGTAACGGCTAATGTTGGAACTTAAAGTTGATTGGCACATTCAGATCTGTAACCGCTATATTTGATTGCATTGTTGGAAGAAAAATATGATTGACACATATTTTTTTTTCTAAAAATCAGAAACACCAATAATTTTTTTTATTTATGGTAATTTTCTTAATATATGCCACAAATATATAAATTATTTTATTCATGTTACTAATGTAACCGTTGCATGGTTAAAATAAAATCTAAATCTCAATTAATTTTGAATGATAAAAATAACTTAAGAAAAAGTAATAATTTTTATATGATAGAAGTACATGTCTAATTAATAAATACAAACAAAAACGTGTTTTATATCTATGCAAATGCAAAAGATCAAATACTAGTTTGGTTTAATCTGTACTTGGTTGGTGAAGATTTTAAAGATTTTTAGCTTAAATTGAGAGACTGTAAAATTATTGTCACAATAATTACAAAAATCTTATATTCACAACTATCAAACAATTAGTATATATGTTACTCAAATAAGCATTTTTTTCATCATATACAATATAATCTTTACTCCTCTCCTGGTGGACCATTTCACATGGAAATTCACGTTAACCATTATTTTCGATTTTATGCTTTAAAAGACGACCAAAAAAAAATAATAATAATAATAATAATAATAATAATCCTTGCGTATGGGTAGTGGGTCATGCTCATGTTCTCCAAAATTGAAACAAGAAAAGATGTACAAAATTAATTACCATTGTTTGTCATATCAATATCCGGAAGGATATTTAACATAGACCAGGTTGTGTAGAGGTCCCGGAGATCCGACACATGCATTTATTTCATATTATGCAGGTTTTCTATGTTCTCATAATTTTGCATGTGAATGCATGGCATGGGGGAGCGGAGCCACCCAAAGGCAGGGTTGGCTCCAGCTCAATCTTGATTTTTCGGCTTAACTAATTATATATTGCTAAAAAAATATTTTAGTCCATATTATATTAAGTTAGTCTAATATTAATCTTATTTTGCCTTAAAATAAGTTAAATTTGTTCTACATTAAATCAATGAATTATATATCTGAACATAATTTAAGTTTCTTTCTACTTTCCTTTTTAGATTATTATGCCCTTTTTATGTCATTTTTGTGTTTAGTTTTTATTAGTTGATTAAAAGTAGATCCTATTTGAATAATTTTATTCGAGACAATATTTGATTGTGGTAGATTTCATTAGAATACTTAAAATTATTTTATACTTTGACTAATTCTTTATACGTGTGTGTAGCTAGATTTTTCAAAATCGAGTAATTCAAGTTGGAACTCGTTCTCATTTAATAAACGAGTTTTCGAGGCTCAGTTGGTTTAATCATTAAAAATAAAATAAAATTTGAGCTTGCTTCGTTCAAGTTATTTAACAAACTATAAAACCTAGACCAAAACCCAAAACTTTAATCGAATTATTCGCGAACATGCTCGACTCGATTTGTTTGATAGACAAGATCGATTAGTTGTTCGAGTTTGCCTCGTTTAAATATAAAAGCAAGTCAAGCTCGAACTTTTACAAGCTGAATTGAACTATGTTAGAAGACAACCGGTTCGAATAACAGCTGTATATTTTGCAGCCCCATGTGAAAAAATATTCTGGCTACTCCCTATGATGGGGCAAAATTTAAAAAATAGTTCACTATGTTGACCATTTTCCATAAAGTGTCCATCATATCGGACGTCATAAAAAATGGTCAACTAAGTTTCCACTTTAATAAAAATTCGTACAAAGACCAACATAATGTACTAAAATTGATTCCCATTTTCAGTACACTATGTTGGCTATTGTACGAATTTTGATGAAAAATGGCAATTTAGTGGACCATTCTTGATGACACCCTATATGATAGATCTTTTTCGAAAAATTACGAACATAGTGTACTAAAAATGAAATTTAACACATGACATTAGGAACACTCATGTGAAAAACCCACATGAACAACCAATAGTATCTAATATTTCGTATTTTTTGAAAAAAGTTTGGTCCAAAAATGACAAGTTTCTCGTTGGAATTTCATTAAATTATTCTTTTTTACCTCAATAGAAAAAATACTCGTGCATTATTGTCTAGTAATTGCTATATAAGAGACTAAATTTTTCTTACTATTAGCAATTCTAGAATAGAATAAAGTAAATACTATGTACACATGTAACAACAATGCCCAAATATAGAAAATTAAATATTTACAAGGATAGTGGCCCTTCATTTGTATTTATAAGACTTGAAATATTACAATTAAACTTTAAGAAATATTCTTCTAGCGAATAGAAATTGATTGCTTTGCAGCAATACAAACTCCACAATATATATAGAAGTGGTTCAAGTGAGAATGAGGTGTAACAAAAAAAATAAGAATAAATTTGTACTATTGGATCTAATATATCAATGGTCTTGATTAAGTCAAAATTAGTAAATAATGGTCATACGTTGGTGGCAATATATGGTAAATAAGTATATATATTGTGGTCAAATTTATACATTTGACCAATTATTAAGGGTAAATTGATCATTACAATTTCAACGCACCCAGTGGGATCCACACATCTCCCTCACACTCAAACACGTACAAACACAATTCTCAAAATTCACGCACACACATGATTGTTGTGTTTTTGTGCTTATTTTCGCATGTTTTATGTGCTTTAGTTGAGTCTTTTTAGGTTTGTTTGAATGTCAACAGGTTAATTTTATCGTGTTTTGTGTATTTTTGTGTTTGTCGTGTTTTTTTGTGTTTTGGCGTATTCTCTTGTTTATTTTGGTGTTGAATAAGTCCATCATTACGAAGCTTGGGAAGACGAGTCGACCGAGCCGATCGAGCTGACCCAAGCCATTATACGAACCACCCGAGTCGTGTAAAAGAGAAATCGAGGTCTGAGTCGCACGCCCGCGACCACGCATGTCGTGCGCCGTGCACCATGCGCACCTGCCATCGTCCGCGCTGCGCGCGCCTAACCTGCACTCGCCTAGCAAGAAAATGGGCGAAGTTATTGGCCCGGGCGGACCGCACCACATTTCATCGGGCAGAAGAATTTGCCTAGGCCCTGAATGGGCGAGTGTATTTCATTAAATGTGTGTGTGTTTTAGTGTGTGTTTTATGTGGAGATATATATAGACATTGTGCTTTGTATTTATGGACACGCCCCTCATTTTCCAACTTTTTAGTTGGGAAAGTAGCTCTTTTTCTCTCTTTTTATTTTATGCTTTGGTTTGCAGGTCCAAGACTTGATATTTTCTGGTGACTTTATTTTTATCCAAAATTCGATCTTTACTAATTATTTTCGTCCGATCTTGCGATGGGAGGTTAAGTACCTTGATTAGGACTTTGTACTTCGAGTTTGTGTTTTGGTCGAAATCTTGTGTTAATGCTCGATTTAGGACTTTTTTTTTATGCGTGCTTGAGTGTTAGGAGTTAAATTTGTGCCTATCTTGTTATAAAAGTCTCGACTTTGTTAAAGCGTGATTATTTAGATAAGAAGGCTCGGTTTATCTGCCTAGGATCTTATTGCTAGCATGTTTCTCTTCATTTATTTTCATTTTCGTCCAGTCAAGGAGACTCCGTGCAATCAAATTTCGAATCTTTTCTTCCAACTCTCTTACATTTCATCAATTGCTTTCAATTCTTAGTGCAAATTAGTTTAATTTCACCCAAATCAAGCGAGTAGCATGTGTAGGACCTTATTTTTGGTTTTGTGAATTGATGACTAGATAGTAAACGAAACTCCGAACAACATTCCTCCGAGAAGACGACCCTAGGTCAAAATTTATTCTGTACTCGGCTAAAAAACTATAAACAAAATGGCGCCATTGCCGGGGTGGGCGAGTGGGACACCAAGTTTACTATCTAGTTGTCATTTGTTTACGTGTTTCATTTGCTTTATGTCACTGAGATGCGTCATATTTACGTGCATTTTATAGTGATTTTCGTGTCCGTTTCGTCGTAGTTTGATATATAATTAATTATTATTTAGTTAATTATTATTTAACTAATTTTATTAAGCTATGATGAGGTGTATTATTTTGAGTTTTAACAGGAATTGGGGTTGGATTAATTTTTGGAGTCGAAAACAACGCGAAAGGGATATAAACGGGGTGCCAGATTTGCGAGATGTGCAATGAGACGGGACCAATTACAAGTGAGGAGAAAGGAAAATCAGAAGTTTTATAGCCTACTGGGCTGAAGAGGAATCCATTATGGCCCAAATGCCAAGCTCATAACAAACCAGCCCAAGAGTTAGTTAGTGAGGACAAAAGTCATTTCAAAAGGGAATAAACTCTTCTCCTTCAATTTTACGTACGTACAATTGCCGTCCGCCATGCCTGAACTTTGCTCGACCAAGCGCTGCCACATGCCACCAGAGTCCAGACCACCTCGCCGACCAAAGAATCGACCGCCTCCGACTGGATTTCAGAGCGCCGACGGACCTCCATGCTGTTGCCGGAGAGGGAGATGTCCGCAAAGGTGGAAGCTGCCGAAACTTCACGTCCATTCGCCGTCGAACCACCTGTACATGTTCAAAGCATGTTTCTAGGCTAGATTTATCTTAGATTCTAGGATTTGTTAGTACTCGGATTGATTTATGATTTAGTTTTGATTTCTTTCATTCCGGTTTATCTTTCGTTTATAAATTTCTTGTGCTTATTTTTATTGTGTCAGTAGACGGCCGCTATGAATGCATATTTGTAATTGATTTGAGACCGAAAAGAGATAATTGATTGCTAGAATTGGAAGATTTATAACGTAAGAGAATAAACAGACCGAGAGGTTGATAGGATCCTGCGAGAGAACAAAAATCCTAGTAACTTATGGGAGTTAGTTGTTCATCTTGAGACCGAGAGGAGATAGATAACAATTACTATCTACGATTTAACTTGTTTGAGGGAAAGGTTTGAAATCAATTTAGCGATTATCTCTACGATTGGTAAAATTAAATAAAGTTTGTTTGAATATATACATTGCATGAATTAATTCCGAGGAAATCATAACCTAGAATCTATCTTTTGTATCTTATTTCATTTTTTTTATTTTATTAGGTAAATTAGTACTTAGTTTAATTTCTTAGTTAATAATCATCATCCAATTCATTAGTCTAGATAATATTTAGTCGTCATTATTTTAGTACTTAATTAGTGTGGAAGACGACCTTGCTCGCCACTACCTATAGCTACTACGTACACTTGCGGATAGCGAAAATAATTAGCGAACAGTCACCTTTCCTTAATTTTGCATGCTTCTCTTGATTATTTGCTTATTTTCCATTTCTCTTGCTTTTTGGTATGTGTGTTCTTGTAAATATCGTGTCGTGCTAGTTGTGTTTTTTGTGTCTTTATTTTCTTGGTCTCGTGTGCCTTGTTGTTTTGTTGTTCTTGTGCGAGGTATTAATTTCGTTTGAGAAGATCCGATGGATCCGTATGGCTATTCTAATGCCAGAAGATCGTCTCGTGAATATCCCGACAATTACCAAAAGGAGATGCACTCATATGGATGGCTGCCCCATTCGTATCCGAGCTATTCAAATCCTCATTACTATGACGAATACTCTCAATCCCAAGGGTATGGTCGGAGCCATTATTACCCGACATCAAGAGGCGAAGATGGTTAATGTAGTCTGGGTCACGACGAGATGCCTTATTACAATCCTTCATCTTTGGACTAATATTCTTTGCCTCCCGATTATTGTGATGCAACACCTCCACCCGAGCCGATTTGAGAAACTTCTCCAAGCCGTTTAGATGAGATTATGGAGAAATCAGAGGAATGCAATCAATCCCTTCGAGCTTCAATGACTCCCATATCCGACAAAGAAGAAACCGAGCCCTACGCTCTATCCTCTCCATCTTATGAGCACCAATCGTTTGGCCAACCTTGTACATCAAGGACCGAAGCTTCATTTCCAACAATAGTTGTGCCTTCCGAGATTCACAAAGAGGTTTTGACGAGCACTCAAAAGGCACTCGTGAGCCTCATGTTGATCATTGAGGAGTTTCATAGTTGGAGGAGTATTTCCATTCCATCTGTTCTTCAAGCAACACTCACGAAGTTCGACTCTACTGTGGTAGCTTTTTTTATTATTATTTATTTGGACGCATCTCACATTCCGCTCGATAGATATTGTTCTCTATCGGTGAGGGTTATTCGAGAGAGTACTCCATTAGAGGGCGAGTTCTGAGCTATGGTGGATTGATTTATCTCCTTGAAAGAGATGGGCCTCACTTTTGTTTATGATGGACTACAATATCTCGACACGAGTGAGGACGTCACCGATTTGGTTGTTAAGGAAATCTTTTCTCTTGACGATCTGAACTTGCAATCTATATTAGGTACGTCAAACCTCTCTTCCGGTGATAGTGCTTTGAGTTCGATTTCTATTGTTGAGAGTGAGCGTATGGAATCGGAAGTTGATATGCTGTATGGTATGGGGGAAAATGCACTTGAGGATCCAATTGTGCAGAGTGGACTTGATAGTGCTCAAGAGGATGATTTTGAGGAGGAGGAGGAGGATAAGGTAGCTCATGATGTTGTGGATGTTGTTGAGGAGGATTCTGGGCCATTATGTGATGTCGTGGACCCGAAGTGTGCGTTAATTGGTGATTCGACCCTGGATGTTGAGTATGATGTGGTTTCATGTCCTTTGGGTCGTTGTTTCGTATTATTGAGGATTGTGATAATTTGGAGAAGTTCAACATGTTTATTCCCATGCTCTCGACGCTTGAGAATGATGAATACACATCCAAGATAATACAAATGATGACCGAGATTGATTCGATGAGCTCCACGGATATTTTCATATTTTCGGAGGTCGATGATGTGGCATTGATTCGTAAGAATCTAACTCTTCTCTTAGTGGTTATTGATATATGTGCTCTGTTTGACATGAATTCGGCCGCGAGAGTGTATTCGGCTCACCTTTGTTTCGTTCTCCCGTTGCGGCTACTTTTGAAAAATACAAAGGTGTGGCACGATCGACATTTCTTTTTGGACCCTGGTTAATTTTATTTGGGGACGTCGATCTCATGACCTTAAATCGAGCGCTTCGTGGGAGGCAACCTACGTTTTTATTTTTGTTGCTTTTCACTTTTTTATCATATAAGAAAAACTCGTGTTGACCTGCTCGGCAGAAGCGACTTGTTAGAGCCGAGCCAAAAAAAGAAGAAAAAATTTTTANCAAAAAAAAAAAAAGAAAAACAAAAAAGCTAAAAATCGAGCATTTGAAGTGCCCGGGCTCGCTGGGTGTGCTAGACCCGCTGGACGGGCGCGCGCCATTTTGCCGGGTGCACCCTTTCTTTAGGCAGGCGAGACGCCCAGGGCCAGAGCCTGGGACATGCCATGAGCTCACTTTCTCCTGGGCAAGCGTGCGGGATTCTGCCCGGCGCGCTGCTTCTCCTGGGCGGGCGTTTATTTTGGTGTTGAATAGGTCCATTATTGCGAAACTTTGAAAGATGAGTTGTCCGAGCCGTCCGAGCCGACAGAGCAGATCGAGCTGATCCGAGCATAATCCGAACCACCCGAGTCATGCAAAAAAGAAATTGAGGTCCGAGTCGCACACCAGTAACCCCACGCGCCTGCGCCGCGCGTCTGCCAGCGCCCTCATGCGACTGCTAGCATCGCGACCTGTGCGTCCCGCGCCGTGCACCCCCAAAGCGCCCAACCTACACTCGCCCAGCAAGAAAATGGGCAAAGTTATTGGCCCGGGCGGACCGCACCACATTTCATTGGGCAGAAAAATTTGTCTACAGCCTGAATGGGTGAGTGTATTTCATTAAATGTGTGTGCGTTTTAGTGTGTGTTTTATGTGTAGCTATTAATAGACATTGTGTTTTGTATTTATGGATACACCTCTCATTTCCCAAATTTTTAGTTGGGAAATTAGCTCTTTTTCTCTCTTTCTATTTTATGCTTTGGTTTGGAGGTCCAAGACGTGATATTTTCCGGTGACTTTATTTTTATCCAAAATTCGATATTTACGCATTATTTTTGTCCGATCTTGCGATAGGAGGTTAAGTATCTTGATTAGGGCATATTACTTCGAGTTTGTGTTTTGGTCAAAATCTTGTGTTGATGCTCGATTTAGGACTTTGTTTTACTTTTTTTATGCGTGTTTGAGTGTTAGGAGTTAAAGTTATGCCTATCTTGTTATAAAAGTCCCGACTTTGTTAAAGCGTGATTATTTAGTTAAGAAGGCGCGGTTTATCTACCTAGGATCTTATTGGTAGCATGTTTCTCTTTGTTTATTTTCATTTTCGTCAAGTGAAGGAGACTCCGTGCAACCAAAGTTCAAATCTTTTCTTCCAAATCACTCATCTTTCATCAATTGCTTTCAATTCTTATTGCAAATTAGTTTTATTTCACCCAAATCAAGCGAGTAGCATGTGTAGGACTTTATTTTCGATTTTGTGATTTGACGACTAGATTGTAAATGAAGCTCCGAACAAGAGTCGTCCGAGAAGACGACCCAATGTCAAAATTTATTCCGTACTCAGCTAAAAAACTACAAACATTCAAAGGGACCGAACCAGATGTAGTCGGCGGTGGGGAGAGACGGCCAGGTGGTCGTCAGGCGATAAGGGCGACTTCCATGGCATGGATGGCCGGGAAACAAATTTTGGGATTTGGTTTTTTCTTTAAAAAAAAATATATAATTCACGCGGACATAATTGGAATTACATAAATTTAAATATATTACAATTTAGTATGTGAGGCAGATCCATAATTTAATAAAAGTTCAATATATGCACAATATTAGTACATGAAATGCATATTATTACATGAAAACATGCACATTGAAAATCCCGTTATAATTTTATGAAATCACATAGTTATCCATCGGTTGGTTCATAAATTTACCAAAATTTACTGAATTTCCACCGCGCCTCTTATGGCTGTTTATTGGTGGGTCACAACTGACTGAAAAAACAAAATAACCAAGTTGAACTTGTTATAAAAAGTGAATGGGTGAAAATTTTGTCCCAAAACAAATTAAAATTGAACCAAAATAATCGGTTTATTCGGCCGAATAACTAAGTAAACCAATATTACCAAAATGATTTATTATTTATATTATAAAATATATTTAGTATTTTAATATTTTTATTTAATATTTTATATTATTTCTGGCTGGAAAGATATAATATATATATAATAATTTTTTTATATATATTTTGGTCTGTTCGGATATTTCGGTAATTTAAAAAATAAAGCAGAAACTGAAGTGAAATAATCCAAATACAAATAATTTCAAAATCGAACGGAAATATCAAAAATCGAACCAACATAAAAAAAACGTACCAATTTTTTTTCAGTCCGTTTCGGCCAGTACATTGTTACACTAAAGTGCAATCTCACAGGCATTAATGTACATTTTATTTAACACTATTGTTCATTACGCATCACAAATATTTTTAGTGTGCCTATCCAAATGTGATATTGCGCAATGATGTTAAAATTATTGTGCAATGTGGACAATGTGGCCAACATTATTGTGCAATGTGGACAATGTGGCCTGAGCGGACTGCGACATTATTCTGCGGACGTCGACAGCGAGACGGGCGTAGATGGCCGCCTCACCGGGCTGAAGAACGCAGATGAAAACAGACGATAAAAATCGGTCGTGGCCGGAGTTGCACACTAATCGGAGAGCACGAGCATGCGAGGAAAACTACAAGTTGGTAGATTTTTCAGGCAGACGAACAGGCTGGGAAATTATCCTCGAATTTATTTTAATTTATGTTTGTCGATTTCGAGGTCGCCAGGAGGACGGTGAACTCGGTGAGTGGCGTCGCGGGTGTCCTCTAGATCGGGAATTGGTGCATCTCCCAGTCAAAAGCGGAGACAATCCTCTAAGGCGGCGTGGTAAAGCCGATCCCGGATTTCGTCGACGGACGTTTGCCAGACCTTGGCGACGCCTCAGACTGTACGGAGAAACATGACCGACAGCAGCGGCCAAACTGGCGGTGCCTGATGCTGGTGGACTGGATATTGAGGAGCTTCCGACGGGGGACAATGGGAGTGACGGGATGTGAGTTTTGTGTGTGTGCACACGCGCATGTGTATGCGTGAGAGAGAGTGGAGGGTGGTTCCTGGTGGGGTGGGGCATGGGTGAGTATGTGGTTGGGTATTGGGTAATGTCTAAATTTTCCTCAATATGTGTAAAGTTTTGATTTTGTTTTTATTTTTGTTTTGTTTTTGTTTTTTTTTTTATTTTTGTTTTTGTTTTTGTTTTTGTTTTTGTCTTCTTCTCTTTTTCGTGGCTACGTGTGGTTGTTCTGTTATGGTGTGCAGGTAATATGAACTTCAATCACGTGTACTCCTCCCTGCACTACCCATCTTGGAACAATGAGCCGAGCTATTCCGCTGAGTACCACACCCAATCTTATCCATACTCTTCTGAGCAGAGCTGGCACCATTTTCCGGTTGAGCAAACTTATGAGTCCCACGAGTTTAACGAGAAGCTCGACTAGATTCTTTATTTCATAGAGTCCAAATTAGCTCGAGAAGAAGAGGCCGTCTACAATGCCAAACTTGATCTTATCCTAGATCGATTGATGGCCCAAGCAAACGAGAGGAGAAGATTGAGCTCAGATGTGCCCGTTTGAGCGAGCAAGTGGAGAACTAGCAAGGTCCATCGACTCTATCGAGCCCCA
>BKCP01005727.1:288256-303773 GCA_008636005.1 Striga asiatica
CGGTTGGGGGCGGGTCGATTTTGGGTTTGGTTCGGGGCACAAGTTCGGCTTCTGTATAGGCGGTTCGGCAGTTTCGAAAGCGGTTCTTCGGGCTTAGGATCTCCCTTCAACTGTTTCTCTGCTGGTTCGGCCCGATTAATCTGATGTGGAAGGGCTCTCTTTTAGTTTGTTTTATTTTATGTGGCTTTTGTTTTTGTTGCTTGGTTAGGAGTCGCGTTTTTGGTTTGGGTCGTTGACCTCCGTGAACTCGAGTGTGAGCGGGTATTATCTTGTTGGGATCGTTTTAGTCTCCTGTTTAGGAGTTAGTAGTTTTTTTCGTTTTTTTTTTCTTGTGTTGTCGTGAGTGTGTTCTTGTAGCGTTGCTAGGTTAGGCTCTAGGCAATATTCGGATTTATCCTACCAGTCTTTTCAGCCTTTGGTTGTATCTTTCAGCTTTTGGTTGTTTTTTCTTCGCACTTTGTGCGGTTTTAGTTATATACAATCTCTATCGTTTCCAAAAAAAAAAAGGATCATGACTAATTAAGTAGTTAAAAAATAAAAATATTTTTATTGTTGTTATATATAATTTTTATATGATTTTAAGGGGTTTGTTATGTCACTAAATCAATTGGCTAACTTTGTAGAAAAATTTCTAAATGAGATGAAAAAAATAATATTGATTGTAGAATAAATATCCTAAAGAAAAGTATTACTATGGATTTTTTTGTAATTATGTAATTCACATAGAACATTTAATGTGAATTTATAATTAGGTAGTATTAGTTGTAACTATTATGTAATAGAAATATTAAAAATATTATTACATTTAATTATGTAACGTTCTTTTTCTACTACTATTTAAAAAAAAAAAAAAGCAGGAAAATTTTTTGATTGCATTAATTGGATTGCCTACAATTTCATATTTGATATGGGATACCACACCCCAAAAACCCCACCCTGTAAACTGGTCGGCCAAGCCAAGGGAGCCGGCTGGTCGAATGGAGTAGCGGAAAGGTGGCCGGTGGTCGAACGCTACCAACACAGGACCAGGAGTCTTCAGATAGTAGACAATACCCGGGGTATAGGAAGGCAAGGATAGGTCAAGCTAGGGTCCTTGGATGGCCTGTTGGAGGCTTGACTTGTAGGTATGGTTGGTCGTACGATCGACCATAAAGGGCAACACTTGGTTATTTGTTATGTTTTTTTGGTGTTTTCTTGTGTTTTATGTGCCTTAGTCGAGTCGTTTTTAGGTTCGTTTTTGTGTCAGCCGGTCCATTTTATGGTGTTTTATGTGTTTTTGTTGTCGTCTTGTGTTTTTGCGTATTTTCTTGTCTCTTTTCGTGTGATTAGGTCTTTTATGCAAGTTTGGGAAGACCAGCACTTGTCCGAACCATTGTCTGAGCTATTGTCCATATTTTCGATGTCGAGCCATTCCAAGACGAGTCACCATCTGAGCCATTCTGAGACGAGTCACCATTCGAGTCATTCCGGGATGAGTTAGTCGAGCCATGTGATCGAACTAATCGAGCTACCGAAAGAAAGAGAGAGCCGCTTGAAGAAGTCACACTCGCTGCGAAACCTATTCCGCGGGCGCCCGAGACCGCCTCATGGCCGCGACTGGCACTCGCCACGAAGTCCATTCTGCGAGCGTACGAGACCACTGCTACACACTCTCTGCGAGACTAGCTTCGCGAGCGAGCGACATCACCCGAGAGAACCAGCCACCGGGCGCACTCGCTGCGAGACTAGGCTCGCGAGCACCCGAACCTTCATCCACAAGACGCTCACATGCAGCACTAGCTGCAAAGCGCGGTTCGCGACCGCGTGAGTAGCGCGCGAGAGGCTTAGCCAGCAAGCACTCGCTGCGAAGTGCATTTCGCGACTGCGCCACTTCCGACCCCTGCAACCTTACACACTCCACACTCGCATCGAACAGATTGTCGAGACCCGGCGAACCTTAGAATCATTAAATGTGTGTGTCAGAAGTGTGTGTTTTTTGGAACCACTGTAAATACATTTGCACCCCTTTGTGGGAGAGCACCTAGACTCATTATTTTATTTTTCCTCTTTTCGATCTTATGTTATTCTTAGTTTTCTCTCTAGGTAATGTTTATGGAGGCTTGAACTCATGTTCTCCGGTCAACTTTCCGGCGACTCGTTTATTATGCAAGTTTTGATTTTTCTTCATCGTCTTCACTCGAGCATGCATTAGGGACGTAAGTACTTAGTCTTAAGGCTTACTATGTCGATTTTTGCACTTATTTACTATCTCGGTTGTAGAAGTAATCTAGGGATTGCTCGATTTATGGTGTATTTTGCTCGTTTTTGTTTATTTTCGCTTCTTTATCTTTTGTGAGCTCGACTATTATGCTTGGGTTAGTTAAGGTTCGATTATTTACAAGAAAAATCGATTATTTACAAGAAAAATCGAGACTTTGGTATTGAGCTCGGTAATTTCGTAGTAGAAATTTCAACTTTAGCTCTTAAGTGCATTAGACGCGGTTCATTTTTCTTGCTTTCGTTCTTTTTACTTGATTTTAAGCTCTCCGGTTTAGTAAGCTATGGATTTTATTTTTATTTGCTTGCTTAGTCAATTATTTGTCTATTTCCTTAGTTAATTTAGCTTAAATCTCTCATCCACCTTGAATAGAATGTTTAGGAATTGTTTGATCTATGTGTGCTTGGGCATTTAGTTAGTAAACAAAGCTCCGAATAGCCTTCCTTAGAGAACGACCTGAGTCCGGGTGGCTCAGTTACCATCTACCCACAAATTACTACTCAACATTGGTATCAAAACAGACAACGTTCTGCCTCATTAGACCTTGAGATGGTCCCACCATTAGGCTATCTAATAGAAAATACTAAAGCATAAGAAGGAATTTTAAGGGGTTAAGAGCCGCACGTGTATAGGGCTATGTGGCCTTACAGAATTGGGATGTTCCGGCAGATCAAGCAGTCCGGGCAACTCAGGCAGTATGGACGGGCAAGTCGGGCAGCCCATCCGGGCAGTCTTGGGCAACAAGGTATCATCTTCTATATAAGGGAGTGAGGTATGCCCATTATCGCATTACATTCTCTATTAGTCCATACACTATTTTATGCACTTCATCTCCTGCAAGTGCTCATTTAAGTATCAGAGACTCTTTACCAGAAAACCCCATCCGGTATGAGAGTTTTTTCTGCAGGTTTGCAGGCAATCTACTGGCGAGGGAGCTCGAGTTTAGACCGTTTCCAGTCGGTCTGAAGTCTTATGCGTACCATTTTAGCACCGTCTGTGGGACCTCCATTCGAAAATCCATAAAGCACCATAGCCATGGCCGGTGAATTCCCAAAAAGAACTTGGAACATACCTTCAACGTGGAGTGGTCGAACTCTCGTCTATTTGGAGTAGGCCTACCGTCGGGCTTCTCCGAACCTTCTCATACCTTGGTGACCCCAACGCCTTGCCCTACTGGTTTAGGGAGTTCATCGGTGGTCCCAACCAACGTTTCTGGATCTAGCCAAACACAAGAGGCTTGAACAACTCAAGGTGCAGTGGTTTTAGTGCAGACCCAACTAGATATAGCTTAGACGCAGCCAGGGAGAGCGATGGTTCAACCAATGGAGCCACCAAGGACCAAGATGGAGCGAGCGGACTACCATCTTGTTACGATGTCGAGGCAAAAACTGGAACGGATGATCGCAAGTGCCGTGGAGGCCGGAGTGGTTCAGCAGGCTACTCACCACACTTCTCAGGCTTCTACCGCACCGACCACAATAATGGGAAGAAACCAGCAAGAGACGAAGATGGATGAGTCAAACAATGGAGAAGGAGGTGATTGTAGGGATCGAGCTTTCGAGAGGATGGTAGAGCAGATTCGCCAATTGCAGGCCAAAGTAGATGGTAGGTCAGCTGGTCGAGCTCGAGGACACCCTTTCTCGAGGGAGATCCTCGATACAATACTACAAACAACTTTTGAATATATGTCGGTGTTGCATGGGTATTCTGATGCTGTGAGTTGCAGGACATTCTTATCGACCTTGAGGGCAGACACGCAAGATTGGTTTCATCAGCTTCCTCCATGGTCGGTCAGGGACTTCGAGGAATTTTCGAGTTTGTTCTTGAATCAATATGCTAGTGACATTGCCCAGGAGAAGATTTATTTGACTTTGATGGCCATGAGGCAGGAGGAGAGGGAGTCTTTGAGAAAGTACGTAGCGAGGTATAACCAAGTGTGTATGAAAATACCGTCGACTTCAGACGAGGTCAAAGCAGGTGGATTGATAAGGAGTTGGGGGCTGGTACTTGTCGAAGCTCTCTAGCTAAGACGTCAGCTCGCACTTACTATGAGGTCTTAAAACGATGCAAAAATTACGTCAATTGGGAGGATATTGAGAAAGAATTTGCTAAATTGGAAGCTAAATTTGTCGTCCAAAATATTTTGATTTGTTATATTTTTTGCCTAATTCAGGTGTCATACCGTTGAATTTTTCTCATCGAGACGGTCGTATATCCAAAATTTCAACTCAAATGGAGTTCATTTCCTTAGTGAATTGTCCGTCTAAATTTATATGCACCAACCACATTTTCGGTCTGTATTGACTCGTGATCAGCCCTCGCAGAACTCGTGATAAATTTAAATAATTGGACCTTTATCCTGCCATTAATGATTAGTGTACCTTATTGAATAATTTTTTTAAATTAATGTACTAGATATGATATCTACCAAAAGGATGAACCTTTGCTGGAAAGAGGCCAATATACTGGACTAAAAATGAAATTATGCCGGTTCTGAGAGGTTGATTTCCATGGCTTGGTTTTAATGTTAAAATTCAAATAATTTAATGTAATTATGTGGCAAAATTCACATGTCCAGCTCAAAATTCACGCGTCAGCTTAGTCGACGGCAAAATGCTCCAACTCAATTTCATCGGCTTTCGGTGAACGGGTCAAAATTGGCTATAAATTAAGAGATATTAGATCAATTTCGAACTCTAATAAATTACAGGATAAAAATAGAAAACAACCTAAGTTAGTGAACCAACACTACAATTTTCACCTTTATTACGAAACTTATAGTTGCCAGAGTGAGAATATGCGATCAAATTATTACAATGTGATAGAGGCGACATTAACGGCACTAGAGGATGAGCAAAGGTTTTCCGACGTTGGACGTTTTACAGGTTCTTTTTTTAAACTTTAGTATATTAAAAATGGTAGTCAAATTCTACTTGATTTGGTTTTTAAAATAAAAATGATAGTCAATCAACCGAGCATTTGTTTATGTGTTCGTTGACGCTGTTTAAGCCCTGGATAGGCATATTGCTGCTCATGGAATCAAAGTTTTTGTCTTTATTTATTTATTTTTCATAAATGAGTTTACTAAAAATTGGTGGAGAAATGCTAGTGGTGCGGCACATGAAAAACAATGTTATATTTAAACATACGGGCAGAAAATATGTATTGACAAAACTGTATAGTATCTATATGATGTTTAAACAATAACTTTAACCATCTGTTTCTAAATTTTTAGGACATGATATAAGTATAACGTCCAAAGAGAATAATTGAGCAAGAAAAGCGTGGAAAAGTTGGTGTCCAATTAGTAGATAACAATATGACCATATATTTTCAACTGCTCGAGTGGCTCTTATGTCAAAATAATTGTATCCTTGCCTCAATTCACATAAAATACTCAATTTGATTAATTTAATGCACACACACACACACACACAGTAGTTATTTTCCACTCTTGGTGTTGGAATGATTGGAACGATGGGCTGAAAGGTGGTTGTTCTAGAGTAAATAAGATTTTCTTTTGACTATTGGGCAAAAACGGGTGTTAAATTTTGTGAAGTGGCTACAAGAAAAATTTATGCCAAGCTCAACAAAAAATTAACTTTACGTGAAAGACTTATAAACGCGGTTTCCTTGTTTTATGGGGGACACCCGGGCACATATCATCTAGAAATTAAAAGTTAATCTCTATAGTATGATCCACGCATTTCAAATTTCAGTACTCTTTTTGTTTTGTTGTCCTTTTGCCTGTTCATTCCATTATTGTTATAAGGTACTCCCTCCTATTTTTATTATTTGTCATTCTGGCTTAATTGATCATTTGTTAAATAAATGTTGTTTTTTTTTTACATATTTTTCCATTATTACCTTCATCTAACTAATAAATACATTACGTCTTTTCATATTCACTCTTCATCTTTTCTTAAAACATTCATCTCTATTCTCATCAATGGGGGTTATTATTGACAAAAAAAATATTCTTAATTATTGTGCAACTTCTCAAACGACATTTATTAAAACTAGGAGGGAGTACTATTTTTTTTTTTTTGTACACAAACATAAGGAGGTAGCTTTTGTCATAACATATGCTCACATTTATGTTCACTCGATCTTGACCTCTCGTTTGATGCCATGCTGTTAAATAATTAGAATCTTGAAAATATACGTGCTCGAAAAAACCATTCAGACCTAATATACGTGCTCGAAAAAATCGTTTGATGCCATGTTCTTAATTTAATGCATTCAGATGTCTCACTTACGTTACTGTTAAAAACTATGTATTTATTATGCATGTGGTTATATACCGACCAAAACTAACTCAAATCAAATCGGGCACAGTGAATGCAAAAGGCCAGACAACCAATTTAAATCAGTTTTTTTTCTTCTTATCCTTCTTCTTTTTTTATCTAATTATGAATTTTTACATTACTATGTCATTTTTTAGCAAAATTTTAAAAATAGTCGACTATATTGGTCATTTTTTAAAAAATATCACATCATATAGGGCGTCATAAAAAATGGTCCACTAAATTGCCACTTTAATCAAAATTCGTACAAAAACCAACATAATGTACTACAAGTGATCGCCATTTTTAGTACACTATGTTGGTTATTGTACGAGTTTTGATGAAAAGTTGCAACTTAATGGACCATTCTTGATGACATCCTATATGAGGGACTTTTTTTGAAAAATAACCAACACAGTGTACTAAAAATGAAATTAGCCACTTTTACATTACTATGTCATTTTTCGTACGGTTTCATAGGCAGCATCTAATCAAAATCGACTACAGAAAAACAGTTTAGTAAATAGAGAAGATTTCCTCAAACATATGTATTAATTAATTAATTAATTACCAACAACATAACAACGAGGCGTAGATTTCATCAAAACAACACCCGAAAAAGAGAATTACCAACATCAATTAAAACACAATCTCACTTCGCGTCCACATGGACAGAGTGCACTTTCTCTACTCAATCCTCCTCGAAAAACCCCCGTTGACCCCACGCCCGCCACCTGTCCGCCCCACAAACCCCCTCAGCCGCCCCACCGCCACTCCCAACCCATCCTCCGACACGTTCGCAAAACACACGCGAAACCATCCCGGCTCCACACAGTGGCACGACGACCCGGGCGAAACATTCAGCCCCACCTCATAAACGATCTTCCTCCACAGCTCCATCTCAGCTTCAAACGTCTTTGACCCCAACAAACGCCTCATGTCCACCCAACAAAAGAGCCCCGCGTTACTCTCGAGACACGGCACCCCAATACTCCCGAGCCCGCGAACGAGCATTTCCCGCCTTTTCTCAAGCCGCCTCTTATTCTCGACAATGTACGATTTCACAAACTTCTCGTCCGAAAGCATCACCGAGAGAAGATACTGCGTCTGGGACGAGACGAGGCCGAAGCTCGACATTTTCGTGGCGGCCGACACGACGAGCGGGTCGTTCGAGTAGATGGACCCGACCCGGAAGCCCGGGAGGCCCAGGTCCTTCGACAGGCTGTACACGACGTGGACGCGTTTCCAGAGGGGGGTATTTTGGTAATTTTCTTCGGATAGGATCTCGATGGCGCTGACAAAGGATGGGGAGCCGAAGACGGTTCCGGAGTAGATCTCGTCGCTGACGAGGTGGATGTGATTTGAGTGGGCAAAGTCGAGGAGGAGCTCAAGTTCTTGGCGGGTAAGGGTTGTGCCGAGAGGGTTTGAAGGGTTAGTTACCAAAATGCCCTTTACCGAGAGGTTTTGTTTTCCAGCCTGGCGGTAGGCTTGGTCGAGGGCGGGGCCCGTGATTCGGAAGTTGTTGGAGCTGTTGCATTGGATAGGGACGATGTTGATGCCGGTTCGCCACTTGAGGTCACGGTCAAACCTGCATGTTAAATTATTCTTTTGTTAGGAATTGACTTATTAATTAACGAACAAAATTTCTAATATTATATTAATAAATGATGTGTTTACGAACCCGGGATAGTAGGGTGTGGGTACGAGGAAGGCGTCGCCGGGGTCGGCGAGGCAGAACATGAGGGTTTCGTTGGCTGACGTGGCGCCGGCGGTGAGGACGAGATTTTTTGGGTCAAAGTTGACTTTGTTGCCTCGGATTTCGGACATGAACTGCGCTAGTGCCTGAATTGATATGTGCACATTCATTATTATTATTTTTTTTAGATCAAAATTGATGAATTAATTAATACAATTGCATGGGAGCTTACATTCTTGAAAGCGGGAAGTCCATGGTAATCTTGAAAGAGAGCCAGCTCTCTGAAAATGGACTCTCCATCTCTCTTGAATCCAGCAGCGTCCGGATTTTCCGCCAACCACGACTCGAGCAGGTCAAATGACAGCTGTCGAATGCCAGAAGAAAATGATTCGATCAGTAAGATTAAAATATTTTTTTTCTTTTTTTTTTGTGCGATTGATTAAAAATACTTATTATTAGCACGTACCTGATTCTCGGCAAGGCCCATCTGAATAATTCCATTGGGATTTCGAACTTCGTGGTATGGGTTCTTCTCGTATTCCTGCCATCCCAGGAAGTAGGAGGAATCTTGGCCGTGGGAATTACACGTGGCTTTCATCGACAGCGTCATTTTTTTTCAGCAATCGGATATTTATTTGTGGGATAATCTCAAACTCAAAGGAAACGTACTGAAAATAGAAATTGTAGAGAGAGAGAAAGAGAGAGAGGATGTTTATGTGATTGGGAGAAAGAAATGTATGTTGGTATCGAGAATGTCGAATGGGGCTATTTATAGGAGGAGTTTTGCAATAGAATCGCCACGTCAGGTGTCCCAACTATGTTTCTGCTGGATTTTATTTTGTCCCAAAACAAAATTGAATATAAGAATTAATTTCTTATTCTTTTCTTTTTTATTAGCTCACTTCCCTATTTGTCGCTCGAGCTCACATTTTTACCCACTTATGTTATGTGGACTATATAATGGTTTGCTAGATGTAGTTAAATATGTTATTTCAAACACTTAATTAGTTACGTAGCATTAGAAAAAACGATCGAGATTTATGTTTGAACTAAGTTATCAACTTATTTTGTCAAACAATTTTGTTATATTATGTAGCTATTATATTGTCAGTCATAATTTAGCGCCACTTCAAATTAATTTATTAGCTTGAAAACAAAACGAGGAAATGTGACTGATTCATTCTCATGAAAAGAAAGGAAAACATCCATTTTTAGCTTAAGGTTTCTCTTCATTCAAGAATGCATCAATGCCAATGCGGCTAGGGTTCTGTAGCATTTATACACACATGACAAACTCTATTTCTCTCACTCACATTACAAGATTAATTTGTCACCATAGGATCATTACACGTGCATGCATCCTGCTCCCTCATGGGAAACTGCATGATACTTTAGCATATAAGGGGCACGCTGGTCATTCTCCTTGCATGGTGACGAGGCAGCAGGTAAGTGAGGTGAGGTGGAGAAAGCTTTGACTTCAGTCCAAAGTTTAACACGCCCCCTCAATTCGAGCGAGCTCAGGGGCACCACATGCAATCTGTTTCTGAGACGAGAGAAGGATTGAAAACTCAATGGCTTGGTCATGATGTCTGCAACTTGGTCGTGAGAAGGAACATGGTTAACTGTTATGCTCTTGGCCTCTATCTTTTCTCTTACAAAGTGAATTGATCAATCCTTTTTTCTGTACTTAAACTTACTCTATGTGCTTTGTTCTAGCATGTAGGATGGGATTTGTGGCAAGATAGATGGTACTGAGATTATCCACCCAAATTGTAGGAATAGATGTGCACTTAATGTTCAGTTCCTTCATAAGGGATTGCAGCCAAGTGATTTCAGCAACATTGTGTGCCAAACTCCTGTATTCAGACTCAGTGCTGGACCTAGAGATAGAGTTTTGCTTCTTTGCTGACCAAGAGATTAAACTTCCACCAAGAAACACACAAGAACCTGTCATTGATTTTCTGTCATCACAATCTCCTGCCCAATCCGAGTCTGAAAATCCTGTTAAGTTAAAGTGCCTGGACTTCATAATGTGTAGACCATAATCACTTGTTCCAGCTAGATACCTTAAAATTCTCTTGACTGCCTTCCAATGGGTGTTCAGAGGAGCTGACATGAATTGGCTTACTTTATTCACTGAGAAACTGATTTCAGGTCTTGTGATTGTAGCATATTGCAAAGCTCCAACGACCTTCCTGTATAAAGTTGCATCCACACTAGGTTCTCCCTCAAACTTTGATAGATGTAATGATGATACCATAGGTGTAGGACACCCTTTGGCCTGAGACATGTTAACTCTTCCCAGAACCTGTTTAATATAGCTTGACTGACTTAGATGTAGTCCTTCTGAAGTTTCCTTCACTTCAATACCAAGAAAGTGTTTGACTTGTCCCAGATTTTTGAGGGAGAAAGTCTCCTTCAGTTTAAGAATTATTCTCTCAATTGTTTTGGTGTTGCTCCCTGTAACAAGAATGTCATCCACATAGATTAAGAGGTATGTCATTTCTCCTTTCTCATTGAGAACAAATAGGGAAGTGTCTGCTCTAGAGTTTTTGAAGTCCAAGGCCATCAACACTGATCTGATTTTGGTGAACCAAGTTCTTGAAGCTTGTTTCAAACCATATAGGGCCTTAGATAACTTACAGACAATGTGATCTCCTTCCTTTTCAAAACCGTATGGCTGTCTCATGTAGATGTCTTCTTCCAGTTCTCCATTCAAGAATGCATTATCCACATCAATGTGAAGAATAGGCCATGAGTGAAAGGCTGCTATTGTCATCATAACTCTGATTGTGGTAGGCTTTACCACTGGGCTGAATGTGTCAGTGAAGTCAAAGCCAGGAGCTTGGGAAAAACCTTGAGCAACAAGTCTTGCTTTGTATCTAGATACACTGCCATCACTGTTTCTTTTGACTTTATATACCCATTTATTTCCAACCAGATTTTTACCTTCAGGCAGTGTGGTCAGGTTCCAAGTATTGTTTTTGATGAGAGCATTATACTCTTCCTCCATTGCTCTCCTCCACTTTTCATCTTGCATAGCCTCCTCAGCTGAGTTTGGTTCCTTTTCCTCAGTTTCAACATTGTAAACCTTGGGTTTGAAGGTCCCAACTTTAGCTCTTGTAATCATGGGGTGCAGATTTCTTGATTGCTGTGGTGACTGTGCTTGAGGAGACTCTCCTTGTGCTTGGGGAATTTGTAAGTCCACAACAAGAGGAATTGTGGAATGACTTGAACCTCCTCTTGGAGAGCTTGCCATTTGCTGCTCACTTCTGCTGTTCTGAGGTGTGAACTGTTCTTCAACAGATTGATGTGGTGTTGATTGTTCTTCCTCTTGTTCAATGCTCCTTTGATGAGACTGCTGGAAAAGTCTTTCAAGAGCAGGTAAGGTTACAGGAGGTGTAGCACAATCAGAAGATCTAATTCTGTCTTCTTTTTCTTTGTAAGGGAAAATGTTTTCATCAAAAACAACATTTCTGCTCACAATTACTTTTCCTGACTGCAGCATCACTTTGAAGCCTTTGTATTGAGGACTATAACCCAGAAAAACACTAGGTTGTGATCTGAACTCAAGCTTATGTTTGTTAATTGGCCTGGTGTGTGGATAACATAAGCAGCCAAAAACTTTAAATAAGGAATAATCAGGTTTTCTGTTGAACAACAATTCAAAAGGTGATGAGAAGTTTAGTCCCTTGGCTAGTATTCTGTTGATGACATAAGAGGCAGTCACAAATGCATCATCCCAAAACCTAACAGGTAATTTAGAGTGATGTAACAAGGCTAGACCCATCTCAGTTAAATGCCTATGTTTTCTTTCTGCTACCCCATTTTGTTGGGGTGTGTAAGGACATGAGATCCTATGTTCAATTCCACATTCTTGAAAAATCTTTGAGAGTGTTTTATATTCTGTTCCTCCATCTGATTGAATTCTTTTGATTTTAGCATCCAACTGATTTTCTGCTAAATTCTTGAAGTGAACAAAGGCTCCATGCACATCACTTTTAGCCTTAAGTAAATATAGCCAAGTAAATCTACTATAATGATCAACAAAAACAACATAGTAAATGTAACCATTTGTTGATTTAACTGGTGCCGGCCCCCATAAATCAGTGTGGACAAGGTCAAGAGGAGAATTATAAGTGCTGTCTGATAAAGGAAATGGAAGTTTGTGACTTTTTTAGACTGAACAAGAAACACACAACCCAGAGTTTTCATTAATAATATAGGGATGATTACATGCCTTAAGAGCCTTTTGAACAATGTCTAAGCTAGCATGACCTAGCCTTTGATGCCAAAGATCTAGACTAGGAATTTTATTGAAAGCAACATGATTGATTGAAGGACTTCTGCAACTCAAGAAAGCTAATCTGGGTGCATGCTGTGGACTTGAAACTGGTTGAAGGTTGAAGAGATAAAGACCATCTTTAACAGTCCCTCTGAGAAGAGTGGCTTGAGTGGTTTGATCCTTGACAACACAAAAAGAAGGATGGAATTCAAAATAAACATCATTGTCAAGAGCAAACTTAGAAACACTGATAAGATTTTTGGTTATGGAGGGCACATGCAACAGTTCATTAAGTAGAAATGCTTTGCTATTACTTAGAGACTTAAGAAAACCATTACCAATGTGGTTGATGGAGATTCCTGTCCCATTTCCAACTTGAAGCTTGTTCTGTCCATTGTATTCAGAGGCCATGTTCATATTTGAGAGCTCATTTGTCACATGTGCTGAAGCTCCTGAATCAGGATACCAAAGACTTTCACCTCCAAATTCTGAACTAGCTGGTGAGTTGCCATACTGTGTGAGGTTGAGTGAGGGGTTTCTGTTAGGTCCTGAGTTGTTGTTTTGTTGTTGTTGAGGAGTGTAGTTCTGGTCAAATCTGTACCAACATCTGTCTGCGGTGTGACCAGCAACCTTACACACTTGGCACACAGGCCTGTTGCCTTGAAATCTACCACCTCTTCCTCTATAGCCTCTTCCTCCTGATCTGCCACCCCTATTGTTGTTGTAGCCCCTAAATCCTCCTCTTGTTTGATCATTAGGATAGTTCTTTTTCTGCGAGGTTTGAGTGGTTGCATTCACTGATGGCTGAGATCCTTCTATATAGACATTAGAAGTCAGCTTGGTATTAATTTCCAGCCTTGCTTCATAGCTCATCAGTAGGGCTTGAACCTCACTCACTGTATAGGGCTCAACTCTAGAGGTGACAGACACCATTACTGCATCATATTCACTGCCTAAGCCACTGAGGATGTGTATAATCTTATCTCCTTCTTTCACTGGTTGGCCGGCTGAGGCTAGGTAGTCAAAGCATATCTTCATTTGGTTGAGGTACTGTGACATGGCAAGATTGTTTTTCTTCAAGCCTTGGAGCTGCATCTTATACTGCATCAGTTTTGCTGTTGTTTGGCTTGAAAAGCTGGTTTCAAGAGAGTTCCAGATCTCTCTCGAAGTGTTGAGTCCAACAGTCTGGATCAAGATGCCTTCACTCAAGGAGGATAGAAGCCAAGATGCAAGGAGCTGGTCTTGCCTTTGCCATAGGAGGAAATCTGGGTTAAGAATCTGATCTTGTGAGTCTGGATCTGAGGTGTACTGGATAGGAGGAGATGCTTCGGTGTTGATGAATTTTTCCAAGCCATATCCTCTAATGGTGGTAATGACCTGCTGTTTCCAGATTAAAAAATTGCTTTCATCCAACTTGGTAGAGATTAATTGGCTCTGAGGAAAGATAAGAGGGGTAGAGGTGTTTGGTGGGTTGTTTTGGATCATGTGACCAGATCCGGTGCTGGAATGGCTCCCATCTGCCATAATGACAGATCTTCCTTANGACAAACTCTATTTCTCTCACTCACATTACAAGATTAATTTGTCACCATAGGATCATTACACGTGCATGCATCCTGCTCCCTCATGGGAAACTGCATGATACTTTAGCATATAAGGGGCACGCTGGTCATTCTCCTTGCATGGTGACGAGGCAGCAGGTAAGTGAGGTGAGGTGGAGAAAGCTTTGACTTCAGTCCAAAGTTTAACATAGCTATTAGTGTATTTATTAGTTATGAACTGACTTTTCAGTTAAATATACCACACGTACTTTTAATTCTTTTTGGGGGCATGAAGATTTATGTAATTGGGATTTTAACTCACAGCCCGAGTTTTTATTTTTTATTGTTTGAAATTTTTTCAATCATCTTTCTCCAAAATCACTATAATCTATTCTTACAATGTCATGCTTTTAGTCATCTTATTACTTTACAAAGTATTACAGTTCTGATGAGACTAGTCATATCTATTAAAAAAACTATGATTACCTAATAAAATATAGTTATTTAATACTTAGATAGGTAAGAATACCCTAATTTTTCTATGTTATCATAGTATAGTACGACTATGGTCATTTATAAGTCCTTTTCGCAGTCACCAATTAACTTGTTTCGTTTATCAAATCTTGTGGTGAATACTTGTTAGTTGAATTATACAATTCAAGTACAATACTTGTATGGATACGTAATAGAATTTCCAATATTATCAATCAACACAATTCTATTTGGACCAAGATTATACTGAATATTTATTTTACCCCATTTAGAGCCACTAAATATTTATTTTATCGAGAAGCAATACCGACAGGTCAAATACAGAGGAGTGAAGAGAGTGGCGAATTTGGGACAAAGCACATCTACACCTGGGCCTGAAGCCATGCTTTGGTCCATGTCTTTCCAGATATATGGGCCCGTTTGGGGTCCATTTAGGACTTTCAAGTCTGAGTTTTGACTAATATCGCTGGTATATATACATTTTTTTTTTTTTTTTCTGTTAAGATTTCGGTAAATTAAATTTTGTTTCTAGGTTAACTATCTAGCAATAACCAAACAATGAGCTCCGACCTTGGTAACAGCCAATTGATTTCCATAGTGTCAAAATCGCATGGCAGTTTAAGTAATAGGTCTCATATAATATAAATTAATTAAAAGTGCAAAAAATATTACTTTTTGCAGATTAAAATGTTTGTGAAGTAGGTGAACAAAATATCTTGATATTTAAATATATATTATATTAGCGAGATCCCAACGAACATTGGTCAGACTATATGATAATGTAAAATTATTTATAGTTACGTTCCAACTTGCTGTCCCATAAAAAAATAAAAAAATGTTAGATTTCTTTCCAAAATCTTGAAAATTTAAAAGAAATATATAATTTTTAGATAAAATAAAGAAATTTGAGGGGAAATTTTTAATATGTATATTCATATACAACCTTCTCTTTATTAATAT
>BKCP01005727.1:305161-323552 GCA_008636005.1 Striga asiatica
GTATTACAAAAAAAAAAAAAACACCAAATAAACTAAGACAAACCTAAGAAAAATTATATCCAAGTAGCAATGGGAGTCCCAAATTCTAGGTAGTCGATTTTCGTAAGGAGCTGACCAAATCCCACTTGAATATCTCATATCAGGTTGAATATCATCATACCTAGTCCATCCAAACCCACTCGATAATAATGAAAAAATGATTGCGGAAAATCGATTATCATCAATATTTTAATGCTTTCCCATTATCATCAATATTTTTTTATAATTATTTAATGAAGCATAATATGGGACTTGAATTATATTCACATGTACTACTAACACGAGCACATGCTCTATACTTTTTAAACTATTAATGGCATGATTGATATGAAAGAATAAAATAAAAATGAAAGGATAATTCTCTTACTCATTCTTTACCTCATGATCAATATATTTTCTTAAAAGGATTGACTATTTTAATGGGAATTGCAAATCCCATCACCATGGGATTACTAATGCAAGGTTTTCTCATTCCCATATTTATAGGAATAAAAATTTAAAAAAGAATAAAATTAACAAATAATAATATAAAAATTATATATAATATATACTATAAATTATGATTAAATTATATTAAATAAAATTATTTAAAAAAATAAATTTCAAACAAAAAATTTAAAAACTTATTTTTATTTATTGTTCATATTTTAATTAGATATATTAAACACATACATACATACAACAACAACAACAAGCCTCTAAAATCTCATTAAGTGGGGTCGGCTATATCGATCGCATGTCGCCATCGTTCTCAATGAAAATACATATCCTCATTCAAATTTAAATATATTAAATTATTTTTTATTGGTTCCTTCTATGTTTTATTAGGTCTACTCTTTCCCCTTTTAATTTGCGTTATTAATTCTAATATTTCTACCCTTCTCACCCGGGCCTCGAAGTGTTTCCAACGCACATGCTCAAACCATCTTATATAAAAGTAAAATTAAAAAAATATATTTATAAATAATTTACAAAGATGTTCATTCTTATACATCATATATATTATATATTGATTCATAAATTGAATTATGATATTAAAAAATTATATTCGCCATATATGTTTATAGGGGTTTATGTAATGATATATTTGTATTAGTTAATATGTATATGAATACACAGTTCACTAATTTATTATATAATATTTATGAGTGTAACAATACAAAAATATATTTATTAAAATATACTAATAAAATAAAATAATTTTATTAGTATCATAAATATAAAAATAACATTAATATAAATATCAATTTTTTATAAATTAATAAGAAAATGATAATATAAAATGATAATGTCATTCCATTCAGATCTTATTCCTTCTGCACAGTTTTGCTATGAAGCCAACAATTGGCTCCATAGTGGAGCCAACCTTCTATATGGTTTACTTGTTGTATATAGAAAGTTGGCTTCATAGCAAAATTGCCCTTCTGCATATCAAACACATCAATGAAAAAAAAAAATTGTTTCATTTATCTTTCATATCCATTATTCATCACATTTTTCAACTCATTCCATTCCTGTAAAATTTCATTTTATTTTAACAATCATGCCATAAAGAACATAAAAAGGAAAATGTTAAGACTCAAGTTTTTGGCATTTTACAAGTTCCCATGCCTTTCATGGTCCGTCCTTCAAAAGATCAGGAAAAACAAATCAAACATGTCCGTTTATCTTATATAATAAAATAAAAAATCAAATCAACTAGAAAACAATATCAATAATATAAAATTGGATTACTTGCAACTTAGGTAAAATGACATCTTAGTTTAGTACCTGGAGCTATTTGATTGAAATGAGATGATCGAGAGGGGCCACGTGGTTTGTTGCGGGAAGAGGGTGATTTGGGCATGTGACTGCCTTTGAACTGCCCCCACCACCTACTGGGCCACCCTCCCAAGAGCTCAAAGCTTAAAGAACCATTAGTGAACTTGTGTGTGGTAACAACTAACGTGATTGGCACACCAAGTCCATGCCTCATGACTTCCCATGGAGCCCAATTATGGCCCATTTGTTCCTTCATATTAAATGATGTCGGCCCTCATTGCCACCCCCCTCACAACTTGTTTAAAAACCTAGCAATTTTCACCTCGTATATATATAATAACCATAACATCGGGTATTTTATTCATAGTTATTTTTGTTTATATAGTTTAAGATATATTTTGTATGTATTGTCTAGTAAATTTAAGATGCGAAGTTCGAACTATAGCGAAGTTGTCGGACTCTAATGAACAGACCAATCGATGCGTTGTGTATGAAAATAGTTAATATATATTTGATTATTCGTTAACATAAACGAACAAGAAAATTTACTTGTTTATCCGGTGGACACGTTGGCAAGCATGCTTGCTTAGTGTTAGCTTATTATTCTTCAATTAAAGTGTAAAGTGTTAGACAATTTATTCATTATATGAAAATAATAAATTTCAATAAAAATATATTTGATCGATGATTCATATTGATTTTCTAACGTTATCACTCCTTCTAACAATTTCCAACGAAACTTTCAACGAATATATTATTTTGNTTTAAATATGGTTCTAAAGGAAATTCAAGAAAATATGTGATATGAGATAATCATACCAGTTCGACTAGACCGAGGGAGCAACCGAACCGAACCGGGCCAATCATCAGATCGCACGGAGAATGAGGAAATCATAGGTCGAAGGATCTCCAGGTCGAAAAAGATGTCAAGAACACCGAAAATACCAACAGGTTGAATTAGGGTCCTCGGTTGGCTTGATTGAAGTTCGACCTGAAGGAGCACCTGGTCGAAGGATCAACCAGATGGGTATAACAGCGGGACTCGACATTGATGGTACTCTACCTCGAGGTAATCAAGGTCGGTCGTATAGTTAGACCATCTAATGAAGAAGACTGAAGGTTAAGAAGGAATATTATAGGGAATAAATCCCCACGTGGATAGGGCCACATGGAGTAACATAATTGAACAGGTCGGGCAACTCGGGCAATACGAACGGGCAGTCAGGGCAGCCCACACGAGCAGGCTTAGGTAATAAGGTATCATCTTCCTATATAAGGGAGTGAGATATGCTTTGAATTTACACACTGCATATATTTACACGCTTTACATATATTTACACACTGCATTTCACCTTCTACAATTCCTTCTCTTATCTCTCCGAACCAAAGTGGTTTCGTCAAAGATCGGGTCATTAGTGATAATATCATTCGGGCATAGGAGATGATCCACGACATCTCCATGTGAATCGATTGCGAGTACAGAACCTTGCGCTGAAAATAGACATGGCTAAGGCGTATGATTGAGTCGAGTGGCGGTTTCTCAAGGAGGTGTTGATCCGGATGGGCATCCCAGAGCGGTGGGTCAGTTTTGTGGAGGCGTGTGTAGAACACTACACGTTCTCGGTTCTGTTTAATGGCAGTCCCACCGACTTCTTCTCTTCTACTCAGGGCCTTCGGTAGGAGGACCCCCTCTCCCCTCTGCCTTTTGTTCTGGCGGCGAGCTACCTTTCTCGCTGCCTTGACGCCTTCATCCGCGATACCTCGAGGATGACCTACAACACTAGTGGCTATGGTCCTCCCATCTCGCACCTCTCTTATGCAGATGACATCATTATCTTCACTCGTGCGGATAATGTTAGAATGGTCGAGCTTAGGCACTTTCTAGAGCATTATGGCTTGGTCATCGGTTAGCTCGTCAGTGTGCAAAATAGCACATTCATCCTCTCACCTCCTATTACGAACCGATGGGCGCAACGGGTCCACGAGTGTACTGGTTTCGCGCGGTGACCTCCCCATCACCTATCTCGTCGCCCCTCTGTATAAGAGCCACCTCACGAGAGCATTCTTTGCAGACGTCAGGCAGAGGATGATCGATCAGATCTCCGATTGGTCACATAGACATCTTTCAAATGGGAGTCAGTTCACGTTGATCGAGATCACCCTAAGGGCCCTTCCGCTTCATCTCTTGAGGTCTTCGATCCCCCTGGATCCACTCTCTACGAGCTAGATCAGATTATGGCTCGTTATTTATAGGGACACAGAGACGACTCCCAAAGGGAAGACAGGTCCACTGGATGAAGTGAGACTATTTGTCGGCCTTTTTTCCGAGGGTGGCAT
This sequence comes from Striga asiatica, assembly GCA_008636005.1. Classification (NCBI taxonomy): domain Eukaryota; kingdom Viridiplantae; phylum Streptophyta; class Magnoliopsida; order Lamiales; family Orobanchaceae; genus Striga; species Striga asiatica. The sequence goes on from BKCP01005727.1 coordinate 309,299, forward strand.
TAGGATCCGCGGTTATGGATGTTGTCACCGCCTTCTCTTATAAGATGTGGTGGCGCTTCAGGGAGGATAGGTCGCTTTGGGCTCAGTAGCTTCGCGGGAAGTACTGCCCCAGAGGTGTCTGTCATCCCTGTCGGGTGACAACTATTAATCAGGATAGTAGACAGTGGAGGCAGCTCAACAGGGTAGGTAGGCGTGCCCAGGAGCACATCTTTTGGACGCTAGGGGAGGGGGATAGTAGCTTTTGGGATGAGTGGTGGTTTAGTGAAGGGTCCTTTTCGAGCACTAGGCAGCCCACTCAATCTTCTTTCCTGCGGGTGAAGAACCTGTGGACATGGGAGTGGGATAGGGATAGGTTAGAGAGAGAGTTGGGTATTGAAGCTGGTTTTAGTGACCAGTTATTAGAGCATATCCAACAGATTCCTATATCGGAGGACGGTTCAGACAAAATGAGTGGCGACTTACATCATCGCATGTATTTTCTACGACCTCGGCTTGGGGGGAAGTACGGCTGGGTGATCGGCCTAACCTCCTCTTTGGGACCGACCTGCTTACTCTGACCATCTTCGTCTTCCTTTGGCGCCTTCTTCTGCGTTGGACTCCAATCGACTCCGTGGTGTAGGAGAGGGGGATTCGTTCCCCTCGCGGTGTTACATTTGTGCCGAGACCAGTGTTTCCAGGATGAGACTTTTTTTTTCATCTATTTTTAGAGAGCGAGGTTGCAAGGGGAGTGTGGGAGCATTTTTCCACTTATACTGAAATACCCGTACCCACTACAGACAATTTATTTGTGCTCCTGAGTTTTTTCTCACAGTGCACGCACTTTAGACACGTGGGCTTCTTCATTCCTTATCTGATCCTGTGGTTCATATGGACAGAGAGGAATAGTGCGAAGCATAGGGATATTATTTTTTAATGCTCTTACAATGTTTTGCAGGTTGATCGACATCTCTCCCGCCTCACAGCTTTGGATAGACTCACGCTTAGAGACAAGACAGGCAGCACGTCACTCCACCGCTTCATGCCATCTCCGCTGCCGCCTGTCTAGCACCCACAACCCAGAGCTGTTGTTTGGCTGAGACCCGACTCCCCTTGGGTTAAGCAGAACACCGACGGATCTTTCGACCAACTTATCGAAGCTGCAGGAGGCAGGGGCCTGATTAGGGATTACAACGAAGCTCTCAATACCGCCTTCCATGCCCCTCTTCAGGCCTCCTCGAGCTACGACGCAGAGGTTTAGGCGCTCGAGATCGGTCTTAGATTGCAGCCTTTATCTCTACTCACATTTGGATTGAGCTAGACGCTACCGCCGCTACTGCCGCCATCCTCTTGACCTCGGGCCACTAGGTCTCGTGGCAGATTTAGCACTCCCTCATGCGCATCAGATCCACACTTCGGTTAGTCTGCTATCGGATCTCGCATATCTTCCGCGTGGGGCACCGACCTGCTGACTATTTGGCCAGTCTCGGTGCCTCCACTCTCCATAGGCGAACCTTCCACCCAGACGATGCCCCTCTCCGCCTTCGTACTCTTGTGCGGATGGATTAGGATGGCTACCCCTCATTCATATTCTAGTAGTCGTTCTGTATTTTTTTCTTTGACTTTGGCCCACTTTATGGTGCAGACTGCTCGCCTGGGCACTTGTCAGCCCAAGTTTAGACTTTGTGATTTGGTTGTTGTTATTTTTTTTCTTTTTCGTTTTTTGTTTGAACATGTGTAGACCTGTGTTTTCTTCAATCCAATTAGAGTCTTGTCTATATATAGGTTGNAAATAGTTAAGATTTGAATTTCTTTGTCAAATATAATATAATTTTTAATTTTTTAAATAGTGAATTTAAGGGTTCTTATTTTCGATATAAGTTTCAGATTTTGTAATTCAACAACCAAGACTCGGCTTACTATGATTTATACGCACTCTTACATGTATAACCAACACAACAGCTTCCGTCAAATTTCTACATCTTATGGCCTCAATTTCTTCCAGACTATGGTCAAATTTCTAGATCTTATTGCCTCAACTTCTTCCAGACTATGGCAAGCAACATCAAGCACCAGTTGTTCACCTAGAGATTTCCATGCCTACATTGCTTACAGCTCAGCTGCTATCTTATTACTATCTTCATCACGAGGTGGTCTCCACTTGCGGTCAAACACACCCCTTTCCACCACACGAGACGGACCCAACTTCTTGTCAATTATCTCCAGCAACTCTTGTAAACCGACTCCAGTCACAGCAGATGTTTTGACATTGCAGGTGGAATCAAGGCCTTCATCAGTGGGCACTGAAAGCTCATCTTGAGAGCCATTCGCAGAGTTGCATCCTATGGACTTGCCGTCATAGTCAACCCAAAAGTCTTCATTCTCATCATCGCACGAGAGCCAGCCATCTGAGTAGTCTCCAAGATCATGAGACAGCTCAGCTTTAGTATCTTGGTCAGTGGTGACTTCATCATCTTCGTTATCTGGGAAATCGAATCCTTGATTAATGCCATCAGGATTATCTTCTAGGATATCAACCTGCCAAACGTTTTAGGGAATAGAGGAGTCAACTTAGTAAATATTCTGTATCTGGTTTACTTTCACCGATACTTTCCTATTTTAGGATTGATTTTCTCTTACTTGGAGTTCTTCTAATGTTGTGTGCACGTGAATGGAGTATTTTCTTCATTTACCCATCTAACGTACAGGTCTATATATTAAAATACCAGGGTTTTTTCTGTAATTATATACAGCAACATAGGGAGTCGTCAAAATAAAAATCGCAATTCATTACCTTATTCCAAACTTCAATCATGTTCTGAAGTTTCTCCTGAGAAACACCAATCCTTCCAAGAACTTGCATGACAGTTTTCCGGTGTTCATCAAGATTCGGTGCACTCGAGTCCAGCACATGCTGTCAATTTTTAATATTGTTTTTACAATATGTAGGATCTTGCTAACAGAGAAGAAGTGCATGATAGTAAATTATTCATACCACGAGAAGATCAGCCTCGGCAACCTCCTCCAGTGTTGCATGAAATGCCTCGACCAGCTGCAAAAACAAATACTTGGTGAATACTAAGAAAACTTTTCGTCAATAAGGAAAAAAATAATAATAATAAAAAAATAATAAATAAAAAATAAAATTGATGCATAGCATTTTCACTAACCTGAACAGGCAAATCTGAGATAAACCCAACTGTGTCACTAAGCAGCACTTTCCTCCTAAAATCGCATAGATTCAGTTTAAGATCACACACACACACACACAAAGGAAGTTGGTAAGAGCCAGAGTTTGACATCAATATTACAGTGAAGACCAAAATGGTAAACAATAGTATTATTACCCTGATGGAAGAACAACACTGCTTAACTTTGGATCGACGGTAGCAAATAATCTGAGATATGGAAAGTTATATGTAAGAGATCACAGCTTGCATAAACTACATGGGAATGTTGCATGATGATGACCACAGTCAAACACAGACAAAGATAGGGAAAAGGACGTATACAGGGTATTGAATATCCACATGTGACCCATAAAATAAATAATAAAGCACAATCAAGCAATTGTTGTTTGGAAATGCAAGAGTGATTTTGGGTATTCTTCTGTCTTACCGATCATCACAGTAAAGATAGCTGTCTGAGAGCGCACTGACCAGTGTAGACTTTCCCTAGAAGAATTTCAAGAAATAAATATTTTACAACACAACTAATCTAATTCCAGCAAAAGTAGAGTGAAGAAAATAGTATGAGCTGCCTACAGCATTTGTATAGCCAACTACAGCAACGGTAGCAAGTTCTTGTCCCAAAGACTCTCCTTCCCTTTTTCTAGCAGCACGCTGCACGGCTCGAGTTCTTCGAACTTCTTTGATTTCAGAGAGTAATTTTTGTCTCCGTTCCGAGATTCTGGAGAAAAATTATATATATGTAAAAAAAAAAAGGAACAAGGATATGTAAAAGCGCATATGCAGGTTTGACAAGGAATGACCATTCAAGGAAAGACATAGCAATTAGTGGATTCCTAACTAGCATGATACTCACATTTTCTGATAAACCAGTGAGTGCAGATCCAAGAAATATTATCAGCAAGAAAATATAAAAACATAGTATGTGATACCAAAAAATAGCCCACTTCACTTCGGAAGGAAAAATGAAATGAAGTCAAATGCATAGAACTCTAGAGCAAAACCAGCTATTATTATTTTCAGCTTTAAAAGTTTTTTTATATTTCCTCTATCAATTTCTCTGTCCTAGTTTTTCTGTGCTGCTTTACACAAATCATAGTCTTTTTTTTTTTATTGGACATTTCTGAAAAGCCCCCAACTTGCTTGGGACAAAAAGGCTATGTTGTTGTTGTATATTTCTGAAAAGCCCTAAATGATATGTTTTGGTTAAAGCCCACAAACAAAAGAATATCCTTTTTTTTATCTATTAATGAGAAGCCCAAATTAATGTGTTTTTGTTGAAGCCCATAAAATGTTAAAATGTCGCACGTGCATTATCTTCACTATTCATCTTATTTCCATTACCAAATTCTGCCATTTTAAGGTCACATGTCTTTTGGTGAAACAATACAACATGTAGTTGGCCACAAAAATTCAGCCTGGGTAGCTGTCGCCCGCATGTGGATTCACCCCAAACAGTGACCGAAAAATTCTTACAAAGCAGAATAACCGGGAGAGGTTACTTGGCAAGAGCGGTGTAACTAGAAAGGATCAGACTTGTATACTATCATGACAGTTTCAGACTAATTATGATAAAATGTAATTCATTAGCATGTAAACAACAGCCGGAAAATTTGTAAAGAGTATAGTAAAATCTTGTGTGCATGTGTAGTGTAAGATATTTTTCTCCAAGTGGGGATATATATAAGAATAAAGAAGATATGAAGCACACACCTTCGACGCTGAAGTTGAAGCTCAGTTTCTCCAGCACCGCTGATAAAACCACGCCCTCCACTCCCTCTCCTGTGAATCATTAGATTTTATTATTAAGTGATTGTAACTTAAGTATATAAAACACAATAAAAAGATAGAAAAAACGGTGCTTTATACGAGCGTTTGGCATTTGTTACCCCGAAAAATCCATGCGATCTTCAGAAAAGTTCATTCACCGCTAAGAAACTAAACTGAGACATTAACAATAAACTCACCCTCTGGCACTAACAACTTCAGCTTCTCCAACTCCACCAAATGTATAACGCCCATCGCAACCACGAACTCGAACGAGCCTGCTCCGTTTGTACATCAGGGCTGCTAACTCAGACTATAAATGGACACAAGATTTTAGTCTAAATGTTGAACATCACTTTTTATGCAAATATGGCGGGATAGAAGAGGAATTTAATAAAACCTGCAGTTTAGCTTCCTTTGTCTGAGCATGAGCATTAAAAATCTCTATTATGAGAGCAATACGGTCCAGAACAGGTTTATCCCATGTCCTCTGTGGAAGCATGAAAAGAAGAAATCAGCACAATGGTCCAAACATGAAAACTCAGATCAAAAAGGTTAACAATGAATGACATTTCACTATATGCATAAAACTCACCTCCAAATTACGTTGCTGAACACCAGTGAGAATAGCATTTACAAATATAGCATCCACGTCATCCTGTCAGTAAGAAAAATAATTATAGCAAACAATGTTCCAGTTGCGTGCTCTTATAGAAAGAATGGCCGATTTCAAGCAACAAATGTTCTACCTTTGATTCCAAATCATTCAAGTGGCACTTAATATTGCTTACTGTCCCAAGGCCAAAAAATGTATCTGTAATATTAAAATAAGCATGGGTAAGTTACAAATTAACAACACACAAATCATATCATTCAACTTAAAAACCCTCAATTTTAAGCACAAAATATTTAGATTTTTAGACTAACACAATATTCCCATGCCTAATTAGTTGCACAGTAGCTAAAAAACCAATACATAAACAGTTAGACTCAACACTCCAGTCCCAAGTGCCAATTACAAAGCTCAGGCTAGCAAAAAATTATGCCCCCTTCTGTTTTCAATTCAGACCCTTGAATATCTTACTCAGCACCATTTAGCTGCCACTCTCCACAACTTGCAATTGCAAGCTTCGGACTCCCACAACACATTAAATGGACAACGTGAAGAAAATAGAAAGAATACATGCCCTAGCTACCACAATTAACTGCAAACAACACAACATCCCATGAAAAAAAATCAACAAACAAAGAGTAAAAAAAACCCTAACCCGCTCGAGGCGACCTGGCGATGGGATTCTGAACGACTAGATGAGGCGGGGTCTCCTTGTCCAGAAACTCCGTCTCATAAAATCCGTCGCGTTGTTGTTCGAGCGATTTGGCGAGATTCAAAGCCTCCTCGAGCTTCCACCTCAAATGCGTCTCGGGTCGGATCCTGGGCTGTACGACGAAGAGCCTGGGCGGACGGGAGGGATCCTCATTGAAATCGTCGTCGTTGGGATCGGAACGCTTTCTCTCTAATACAGGCGAGCTGGAGAAATGGGAAAAAAGGAGAGGAAACAGGAAAGCTGATGGCGAAGATGGAGGGTTTATCGCAGTTGAGAGTGACAGTGATGAACGCAGGTGAAATATGGTTCTGATCATTTAATTTCTTTTGAAAGAATATAACTTCTGTATGTTTCTTGGATGTGAGTGAACTTTTGAGTTCGTGCAGGTCTCCGCCGTGCCGGGAACCAGAAGGGGAGGTGCGGATTTGGCGCTGAGTTTGCAGTAGTAGATTTTGATTTGGGATTTATAGCCGCCGTATTTTAAGACAAAATCGGCTAATCCGATTATAACCTCATTTATGGATGGGCAGGGGCCTCAGTTCTGCCAGTCCATTCAAAAGCGGGCTTATTTGGACCTCACCTTTGGGCCGCCATCAACACGGGCCGGAGCAGGGGCCAGGAGCAGGTTGGATTACAAGCTAGCCAACTTTCATTTGAAAAAATTACACCATTCATGACATGAAAGAATTATGGCCAATATTTTTCTTTTTTTCATTTATATGCACCTTCATTCCTATTATGCATCATCCATTTTAGGCCGTTGATCATGGCTAAAACTTTGGTGACACATGGTGGTTGTGACTGATATTGCAGCAAAACCAAAACCAACTGAGTTATACTAATTACTCAATGAAAAATATGGTCACATATGGTCTTAAGATTGTTATAATTAGAGTTATCATGTGAATTAATTTTTATTTTATCCGTTAGGATATATGTAAGATGATTGTATGATGTTGTTTTAATACATATTGATCTTTTTTTTCTTTCCTTTTTTTTTTGGTTATAGCAATCATACATAAAAGATGAATAGTGAACTAACGTGCCTTTTACACATTTGTTTTTTAGTTGTGATATGAACTCGTGTAGTTCATGTCATTTTATTGGATTAATCGGTATCCCCTTAGTAATTTTTTATAATATTCACAAGTGCTATGATGCGTTTATGTACTATTTATTTAAGGTTTATACATACGACCTGGTAATGTCAACATCAACGAGATCGAGGATTGAGGATTCGATGGTGACGAAGAACATGGTCTAACCATAGAGGTTCTCCAGCGGAAGAACCTTGAGCAGACCCAACGATTAAAACAAAAATGTTGGCGCTATTGAGGCCTCCTCTAATTGCCCGCAATAGTGCGATCGAAAATTCTCGAAAAGGAACTGTCCAATGTCGGAGATGGTGACAGCATCATCGTCCCTCTCCTTGTCCTTGGTCTTGTTGGCGGCAGCGAACAGTGACGTTTTCCATTGTCGATAGTTGCGGATTGGGAAATGAAAGTTGTTTGTTGGTATTTTTATTGGTTTTTTTCTCTATTGTTTAATTAACTCAAATATATTGGTATTTCATTAAAAAGATTATAATGTTTATGAGTGCAATGATGTGTATATATATTGTTTATTTAAGTATATACATACCTACAAAATTTAATGGTTAATATTTTTTTTTTCATGTGTATTATAAAAACAATAAATACACAAAGTATAACTTTTTTATTCTGTTTTGTACATAAATAATTATTTTAGAGCACCAATTATTATGACATTTTAGAGCACAAATTATTATGCTTTAAATAACATAAACCAGTTATAGACTTGCATGTGACCTTAGTGACAGGTCACCATTTGGTTTCTAAAAATCCACCATGATCAAGGTTTCTAAGTTGGGTGGTCGATCCAAGTACGAGGTCAAAGAAAAATCCATCTTGATCAAGGCCTTTGGGCTAGATGGTCGCTTGTTTGAACGACCCAAGATGAGGGTTGGGAAAGTGTCGAAGACAAATCCATAATGATTAAGGCATTTGGATTGGATGGTTGCTTGTTTGAACGACCCCATAGGGGGTTGAACAAGTTTCAAGACAAATTCATCATGATTAAGGCTTTCGGGATGGGTGATTGCTTCTTTGAACGCCTCTATAGAGGGGTTATGCATGTGTTCAAGACAAAACTGTCATGATTAAGGCCTTCGGGCTGGATGATCACTTGTTTGAACGACGCCAGAGGGGAGTTGGCAAGTGCTGAAGATAAATCCATCATGATTAAGGCCTTCGGCTAGATGGTTGCTTGTTTGAACGACCCCAGACGGGAGTTGGGCAAGTGTTCGAGGCAAAACCCACCATGACTAAGTCTTTCGAGCTAGGTGGTCGCTTGTTTGAACAATCCCAGAAGGGGGTTGGGCAAATGTTCGAGGCAAAACCCACCATGATTAAGACCATTAGGTTTGGTGGTCGATCCAAGAGGTGGGTCGTGAAAGAACAGAAAACTGGGGGACCAACACCCATTTCAAGCCTTGAGGAGGGATCAACTTCTAAAAATAAGGGACGTGCAAGCCAAGGCATCATGCACAAATCAAATTCACAAAATTATTTCAAATATGGATCCAATCGTGAAGACCTCAGTAGCAAGTGGATCAAATGTCAAGTTATGGGGCAATATTTCCATTAAGGTTACTGGTGAGTTCATGTTGATAATATTTTGATCAAGATAAATATTACAACATTACCATAATATTAATTTTTTTCACAAATATTCACCTTTTATCCTAAAATATGTATAGAAAATCGTAACGGGTTGTATAATTTTTTCTTTCAATTAATCAGGCGAAATCAAGTTGGTAAAATAATCTTTGCCATTATAATTTTTTCTTAAACTTTATTTCATTATATATAAGAAATAAATTATTATTCAAATTAATATAATTTACTGTTTAAGAGATAATGATCAGATACATTAAATAGTTTTACTAATGGTCAAAAATAAAAATTGAAATATATTAACTGTTCTTTAGAATTTATTTGTATATTATTGGCAACCATGATCATTTTTTTTATCATTTTTTTATTTCTTTCTATAATAAAATTATTGTAAAATATATTTTCATTGCAGAGTATGCAAAATAAATTATAAATTCTTATAGTGCAAATTAGAAAAATCTTGATTATAGAAGAGATTGAGTTTTTGGCATTTGCTAAATCAAAGTTGTTTAATTAGTATACAAAATTAAATTCTAAAAAGACATGTGTGTATATTTTGTAAGATATATATACATTATTTAATTTTAAATTTTCTTACATATTTTAAATTGCTTACATAAATAAATAATACTAACGTGCATTAAATATTTTCCATTACATAAATTAAAAGAAAAAGAAAACGTATAACTTATATAACTATTATAAATAATAATGACATTATATGACAAGAAAGTTTATAATAAAATAATAATTATGTATTATATGGTGAACAAGAATAAGTAAAACTGTTATTTTCTCTTATATCAAGAACTAAATATATATTTATTTTGTCTTATATCAAGAAGTAAATATATATACTAAAATCAAATTTATGTTAGTATATATGTGTTAGTGAGATAATATATTAATTATTTTACAAGTTAGTCGTAACATGTTCATATTTAATGTTTTGACTAAAAAAACAATACTGATTAAAAGAGGTGGATAATAGATTCTAGTCCTATCGGATTTTAGACTTAACGCTGATTACCAGAGATGAAAAATAGATGATAACTCTATTACTTTTTAAACTTAAACAGACATAACATTTGAAAAAAAACTTATTTAATATTCACGTCCCGTACATCGCACGGGTACGTACTAGTTTGACTAGAAACATGATGGCTGAATTTATTCTCTAGTATTAAAGAGAATCACGAACTGAACTGCAGAGGTCTCCATTATATGAGGCCAAACGTGCCTTTTCTTCCTTAACTCGTTCAATGATATCAATTTATATCTTCACTTTTGACTACTGCATTTTCTTTCGGTGTGATTCTTTTATTTTTTTTCCTTGCTTTTTCGCCCTTAAAAATGTGCAATTCTAAGTGTCTTGTGCCGTGTAATGATTACTTATTTGTTCTAGTTGCACTTTTGTTATTTATTTATTCGGAGCTTACGTTTTACATTACTATCTTTTTTTTGACAAATTTCGTTAATATTGAGATTTCGGCCCTTATTCCTGTTGGAAATACTGATGTGGCGCTCTTTCGGTCCAACTTACAATTTTCTGGCATGATGTGGCTCTTACACATCCAAATAGAGTATAGACAAATACATCTGGATAAATTACAAATAAAAAATAAAATTATAAAATGAGTCTTATTTCTATTTTTTTTTACTATTTAAAAATAAAAAATTATATAAAAAGACAAAATCAGATATGGTGGAGCCGTCCCCACTGCTCTGTCGGCCATCGACCTACATCCAATCCGCCTTCTCATTCCCCTTTTCCTCCCACAGAGCCACTCTCCCGACCCATTTCGCCCGGCTCAGATTTGAAAATTGTTTGTTGTTATTCAACTGCTTTAATTATAATTATTTAGAAACGGAGGAGATGACGTTGGTGCAAGGTAGGTGTTGTTGGCGTAGATGCAGTCGAGCAGCGGCGAAGACGACCTATTAGGGGTGATGGGTGGTGGAAATCATCGACGACGGGTTGGAGGTAAGGTCAAGCAGCGGTGAGGACGACTTATCAGGGCCAGTGGGTGGTGAAAATTGTCGATGGCGGGTTGGAGATTAGATCAAACTCGATGCTGGTGCGGAGGAGGTTGGTGTGCCGAGAAATCTGAGCTTGCAGACGATGGCGAAGCCAACCAAGCCGCCATGGCTGGCGACAAATAGGGCGAATAAATTTGGTGGCAGATATGTCGATGGGTTTTGGGAGGGGTTAGTCAAATTTGCACTTTTTAATTACCTATTTATTTGGGATTTTATTTGTCGTTGTGGTTGTTTATTTGGCAGTGCGAGTTCCACATCAAGCCAAAAAATCGTAAGTGGGACCGAAAGAGTGCCATATCATCATTTTCATTGGAAATGAGAGTCGAAATCTCAATTTGGACGAAAATTGACAAAAAAAGATAGTGTAGCAAACCTAAACCCGAAAGTAATAAAGAAAAGTGAAACTAGGACAAATATAGTGCACGAAATGTTGAATTTTCCTATAAGACACTAAAAAACATAGATTCTACAGTTACAGAACTTAAGATTCCATGCAAAATAATACAGGGATCATTACATTTTATAGGACAACAAAATTCAGAATTCATTGAACGTGGGCGAAATCTGACTACAAAGAAGATATGAAACCTTTATTAGTGCCTGATTGTATAAAATATCCAGTTATGACTGATCATATTTTTTTTTTAATTAACAATTCAATTCAAATTTAACTCAACTTTTTTCAATATTTTCAATATAATTAAATAATATCAATCATATTCACAGTGACGGATCTAGGAATTTATTCAGGGGGGTCCGATTTTAAATGTTATAACGAGCTTGTAGTTAAGTCGAAACGCGCATTTCATATAAAAATGTATTTACTATAAATATAAATATCGATGTGTACCATCAAGTTTTTCTAAACTTAAGAATTTGTATCACCCTCAAACTTTTATAAAAAATAAAAAAATAAAAAATACGAGATTTCATATATTTATAACTTAAGTTTAACATCTATAGTTTATGGAAAAAAATGAGTTTTTTTTATTGAGAAATCTGAACGTTTGCAGCACATTGCATAACATCTTTGTTGATGAGAGTTTATAAAATGAATATTTTTTAAAAAGAAAATAGAAAAATTAAAAATATGTGAAAGTAAAAAATCAAAATTATAAAACGTAACAATCCAACTAAATACTGAGTTTTTTACACATTACTAAATCGATTTACAATTAAGAGGCCCAAAGAGTAAATTATTATAAATATTCTTTCAAATTTATCTAGAAATGTAAAAAAGAGGATTATTAGTATATTTTTTAATAAATAAATAATATTATTAATTTTAATTAAAACAACATAAAAAGAACTTTTATTTATTAATATATTGTAAATACTTTTTACATTTATATACATATTTTTCTTATTTTTTTACACACATATATATATATTATTGATTTTTGAAAAAAATTCAGGGGGGGCCATGGGTCCAATACAAATCCGTCCCTGCATATTCACACATCACATCCCCTATATATAATTTTTAAATGTGTTAAGCCTAAGTGGCATGCATGCACCCTTTGAGATCATATGTGGCAATTTTTCATGCTTTGTCATTTGGCTTGAATGAATTAATTTACTTCCACGCCAAAGATAACTAAGCCTTGAATAACCATAAATATTGGATAATATTGAGAATTAATTATGTTAAATATCATTTTCTCTTCTATAAGTTGTTTATAAGGTATAAACTTTTCACTAGTCTTTCTATTTTCCTCAGTCTTTTTTTTAGAATACATCCATGTATTCTATTTTCCTTATACTAGATATCGGCTCCCTCATTTGACTCGCTTTATCACCCCCCGTTCGCAACATTCAATACATCCATGTCATACTCATTGCAATCTGACATCTTTGCTTGGCTTAAAGATGAAAAAAGAAGTCAAAAGTACATGCTTGAAGGAATTTGAAGTGTGTTGTTTTGCCAGATAATGAATCCTAATTTGAGGATGGCTTTATTTCAACATAGAAGACAATTTTCAAACCCTGTCGCCTCCTATTTATAGAAACGATCCTACTTCACCAACAACAATTAATTTCAAGGCGCGAAGTCCAACGATCACGTTCATTCACAAGAACTACTAATCGACGCCTCCTCACTCCGGCATCTGTCACTTCCTGTCTGAAACGACGCGTCTTCCTGAGAAACGTCATGTCCTTTCTCTCTCCTCATTAAATGACTCAGTCGAAATGGCACCTTATGTTCTATTTCCTACCAAAAGGTGCAACTAAATGTTTATGCCCAAGGAAATTGACGATCTCACATGAAAGACCCGTATCTGAAGTTCAACATATTGACAGATAGTATCCCGACCACATGACAACCTGACGATCCTGCACGCACCTGGAAACTTGGGGGTGTCTTTGTTAGACATAAAAAATACTTATACCTTCTGGGGTCGGCCCACAAAGTTTGAAAATGCACCAGCCTCAACAAAAAATAGGACTAACTCTAAATGAGCCTAAAAATTGTAAAAAAGAACAACCCAAGAAGTCATACTACTAATGTCGTACCGATCCACATTCAAACTTGGGTGTCTATCTGTTTTTATTACTTCCCTCTGAAGATGGTCGATCTCTCTGAAGTGTAAACAAGAACTGACCAAGCAAATAATTAAAGCAATCATCCAACCGTGGATGGGAACGCGAGTTATCTCCCTACATTCTTAGCTGACTCATAGCCATAATTACTTTCCTACTTTTTCCATACATAAATTACTCTCTTGAAGCTCATGACAAGGGACACTATCAGAAAAAGAGTTCTATACAATAAACACTTGCTTTGTGTCGTTCTCTCATTCTATATCGACAATTTCTTTAGCTATAACACATTTATCTTTCATAAAACGTCGAAAACCTTTGCTATTAAACCACATACTTATGTCATTTAATGTCTCATTATTGATGTCAACAGTGCACTCACATAATTTTAACTATAAATTACTTCTAATCATATATATTCTACTTTTACATTAAATCGACTTTAACCATTATATTTTAAATATTATTTAAATACAAACTCAAAATCTCACACAAACCAAACTCAATTAACTCTTTTCAAAATGAACTTAATTTATTCAATACATCTAATAAATTCGATTAAAAAATGATTAAGCGTGAAAAATGTAGATAAACACCACTAATCACTAATTTTTAATAAAATGCTACAGCTCTGAACAAGGACCATTGACTTTACAGCGTGTACCAAGGAGCATTCATCAGTAGTGGTGAAAATAATTGATAACAAGTCTATTATTATTAT
>BKCP01005727.1:327527-338946 GCA_008636005.1 Striga asiatica
AAAGTGTTTCACTTATAGATGCCAGCTATTTCTTTTTACTTTTTATTTTTACATTGTTACAACTTTACACATACATCCTTAGAGAACAAATTCAAAAAAGAGAGAAGGATGAAAAATTGGCTTTCAATATTGCGACATTACTTCGCATAGTTAAAACAAAATAAACTATTAAAAGAGATGAGCTACATGCAGGATTATGAATTTTCTAAATATTTTAGGCTTTAAGCATCGGAAGGAGAATCAGAGGCAGAGAGCCAGCGAGCCATTGCTGACATTAGTTCAGTGGCAGGCGACTCAGCGGCTGCCAGCACGGGTCCTCCGGTGGGCGACTCCGAAGAGGTGTACTATTTAATTTAATTTCATGTATTTTTAATAGTTAAGAAATATGAAGTAATAGTTGTTTTTATTTGGTAACTAGGGTTTGTGGTCATACAAGAGACCGAAATTGATCGGTAGATATGAAAGTCCGAAGATCAACATCTACAACCGACATTCCATTGTTGGTAAAATCAAGAAAGAGTTGGCCAACAATGAGGGGGCATTGGAGGAGTTGGAAGCATCGGTCTTTGGTCGGTTCCTCTGTTTCCTGATAAGGTTAAGGTCTCTACGAAGGGACTTCATGGGGTTCTATGACTCATTCCAATCAGAATCCTAACGAGATGTAGCTTCGCATTGGCCAACATTTTACACACTTCTCAGCCCAAGAGTATGCTGTGGTGACCGAGTTTGACCCGAACTCAACGTCTCCTCCTCCTCCATCATTGATTTTCTATTCATGGTATGGTGACAAGCCGGTTAGTATGCATGAGTCGCTTGAGAACTTCAATAGTGGGGCGTTATGCGCCTCCCGTGATGTTATAATGAGAGTCGCAAAGATGTTAATGTTGATGTACTTCATCCTTGGTCATGACTATTCACACAGCTAGAATATTGAAACTTGTTGATGGGCTTTGCTTGAAGACACCTAGATGTGGGAGACTTTCCCATGAGCGAGTTACTCGTTTCAATACATGTTCGATTAGCTGCAGACGACCTAGTACCATAAGATGAAACATCATATCTACAAATTTCACTGGTCGTTTTTAGTATGGCGCTACGAGGCAATCCCTACATTAGGTTGTGCAAGTTGAGCACGTTGCTCTGTAAGATATCCACCACGGCTAGTGCAATGGGAATTGAGAATAACCACACTTCTAGACACATTTTTTTACGCTGAAGTATTATTTAAACTAAAACATTTACCTTATATAATTTATTTTTATTTATTTATTCAGTTTATTTATGTTTGTGTTCTTTTTTTTAAAAAAAAAAATAAATGTAGTTGGCGGTACATGAGAAGCTAGAGTCGTATAAGGAGGAGATTGCCCGGTTCGCCCTCGAGAATCTGAATGTTGAGAGACCTCGAGTTTTGCAACAAGTTTCCCGTGTTTATTGTTTTATGTGCTCGCATTTATATTGTAATCTGCTCTTATAATATTGCTTGCATTTTATAATTATTCGTTTTTATGTGATTGTCCTCGTTTAATTTAATTGCATTACTCTTGTATTATTATGTGATTAATTTTATTTTTATTTTATGTGTATGGAATAGTTAGAATTAATTTTAGTTATTAGCAGGTTCGTTCGGCAATTTTTGGTTCAATCGCGTAGAACCGTTTTTGATCCGTTTTGACTCGTTTTTTAGGCACTCGATCCAAACCTTAGAAATTATATTTTACATATTTTCGGCCCAAGACCTTGCAAAATTCGACCCTAAGTCTTAGCAAAAACCGTTCAATGGTTGTGCCTTGTCTATGACTTGTGGAGTTCAAAATTCAAATAGCTTAATGCCTTATTTTTAGAAGCTTTTTGATCAGATTTTTCCATCACTCTTTTTCACGTTTTATCCTCTTAATGCACCTTAATTGTAGGAATTCATATCACATTGATCTGCATTTACTTTCCTTTGAATACTTAAGGAATTTTCCTTTCCTCCTTCTCATTTGTTCTACTCCCTGGTCACCCCAAACTTTAGGGCTCCTTTTATAGCCTCCATTCCATCAGTCCCNATTTCACTTTCGAGATTTCAAAAGAAAAGTGAGAGAACAAATAGTCCCCAACCCTTCGCATTTATCCTCCCCGCAGCAAGCCTATCGCCACCACATCGAGAGCACTACCGGCGGAGACCAAGCTCTCTCAGAGCAGCATCTCATTATCCCTCTCACCATCATTTAGTCCAAGTTTGAGCCCTGGCCACCATCCATATTCAGCAATCGAGTCCCAAAGTCGTGCTCACCCTATAAACCGAGCCATCTTTCCACTTGATTTTAAGCCCGGAAAGAGGTAACCATCAGAGCTTTTTTAGCTTCAGTTTTGGCTGAGAATTATGTGTACATATATGTGATTATATATTCCTTTTGGTTTAGTTTCAGCCATAGAATATATGAGATTATGCCTTGAGATGGATAAGTTTGAACAATTCGTATCCATGAAACTGCAGCGACTTTGAATCGAATTTTGTCCTAGTTATGCTTGTCCATTCGATCTGAAAATTTACAGGCTACCTTGATTCGACACTCAGCGACTTTGAATCGAATTTTGTCCTAGTTATGCTTGCCCATTCGATCTGAAAATTTACAGGCTACCTTGATTCGGCACTGAACTACAATGAGGGTAATCCGTCTTTGATGGTGGCTCAAACAAAGGGGATCATGGAGGTGGCCTGTAAATATGTATAGCATGTTGTGGAACTGTTTGAAGTCTGATGTGTAATTCGCTTCATATCCCCTATTTTTAACTGCAACTTTGAGTTGATATATCTCAGCCTATGATCATTTTATTGGTCTGAAATGTTTATGACATATTCATATACGTGTTGAGAGTACGTGTATCGAATTTCAACCTCTAATGATGTGTATTGAATGAGATAAAAATATTTGAGTCTCAGCATGTCAATCTCCTATTAGATTCAAGGTTTCTCAATCTACACTCATGATATTGATGTGAAATTTTTATGAGTATGTCTTGCATGAGTTGTGATTATGTCTGTCAATTTTCAGCCTCATATGTTGAGTATAGAATTTTAGAGAAATTCTTGGAGCTAATGGTGTCATAATCATCTTCTTATGCGTAGTTTGGATTCAATAGAGGTGGGCACGGTCCGGGATTTGACCTATCCCGGTGTCCCGTTTTTATGAACTGATCCGGGAACGGTTCGGGACGAGACCCCGTCCCAAACGGATCGGTATCAATCGAGACCGGGACAAAACGAATAAAAAAAAAGAGTGCAAAACTTTAAACTGATTCACTGTCACACTTAAAAAAACACTCTGCTTCCACAATACTAGCAAGGCAGCAAAGGCACAAACAATGAAACAAAGCAATCAAGCATTATGCATTCACAGTTTCAATATTTGCCTTCTCAATTCACAGAGTTTGGGCCAAATAAATGGGTAATAGTTTACTTAGTTTATTAAATTTTTTTAGGCCAAGAGTATTAGACTTTAATAAATACAAATACAAATAGGCCCACTGAAGGTTAATACAGATTACAGAAGTTGGGAAACAAGAAGCTCATGTTTAATATGTACTAGTACAGAGCCCGTACGATGCACGGGGTGCACAATTTTAAAGCTATTTATCCAGACTTATAATTATATACATGAATACAGCAAAATGTACGGGATATATATAGTACGTGACCCGTGCGAGGCACGGGATATATTTATTTGAGGAATACTATATTATAAGATGCAATATTCAATAAAAGTTTTATAATACGCAGGAAAATTATACAATAAGATAGTATTCGGCAAACAAACAATCATATATTATTAAAGACCACCTTGTACACAACATTATGAGTTTGATTTTCCATACAATAATAATAAGATTTTTTGTAAAAAGATAAAAAAGAATTTTCAATCTACACAAACTTTAAACATTAGATGTATTTACGTAAATCAATGACTATATTGACAACTAAACCCTTCAATTTAGGCTTGACATCTACTTTATTTATGGGTGACGTAAAATAAGGATTTAATTTTGGCCGATTAAATCTTTATTCATAGGCTTGACATATAAAACTGATTTGATGGGATTTTCTTAACTAAACCGATGCTATGGGATAAAACAAATCTATACTTACTTTGACTTTTCCAGTAAAGGTAAAAAAATCGGTTCTGATTTTTATCCCATAACAAATCTTTAATGTCAAGCCTATAAATACCAAAACAAATCTGTAATTAATATCATTCTATTTCCAGCAAGCATTAATTACCTTTGACTTTTCTGCCTACTATTTCTAGTAAATAGGATGATTTTTTATATAAGTATAGGTTTCATATAATGCAAAGACTGAGATCATAAAAAAGAATCCTAAAAACTGAAACAATATATTTGCATAATTTAAGGCCTTTACGAAATCGATCTCTAAAGCAGATTTGATTTTCAGAATATGTTTTTTCATTTCGAATTCCATACAAAATGGAATTCTTTCCAACCAATAGATGTCATAGCAAATATTAACTCTTAACTATCAGACTATTAGTACATACCGAGCAAATTGTGTACTGATTTTAGAAAGTTAAAATGATTCATGTTAGGTAATTTTACATTTTATGCATGTTGAACGGTGGGTTTTAAATATTGTTTCATAGAATGTAAAAGTGTATTATATTATTTTTATGAGATGTTGAATTTGAAAATTAATAGAATTCTTCTTCATAGGAATTTTAAATGTAACAATATTCTTTGGTATACACTACTAATAAAATCTATATTTAAAGTTTATATTTTTTTTTACCGGAAAAATTCCTTAATTTAAGGAATCATATATTTTCAATCAGTCCACATCTATATACATTCTTCACAATTTTAAATCTTGAATTTGATGAGAATTCGTATCTATGAGTGCAAAATATGGTTTAACAAATTAATTTTTTATTATTATTCTAGCCATACTTCGTTATACGATTTTTTGTGAAAATACAAAAGTAAATTCTTAATTTTAAATCAGCCGTACATTAAAGAGTACAAATTTGTTGAAATTACAAAAATAGTTTTTTATTTTTAAACAGACGTAAATTTAAACCAGTCATAAAAAAATAATATTTGTTTATCATTTAAATACTAAATCAGCCGTAATTAATGTTGTTTGTTTTAGTTGCCACGATTTTCTCTAAACTAAATTAACAACTGCCATGATTTAAGGGCAACATCTAATGCTGCTCTATTTTTAAGAGACATTAAATGTATTTGGCGGGAAAAACTTGCTAAAAGTGTTAAATGGTTAATCTTTTAATATAATGTCTATAATACTAACATAAATATAATATATATATACATACATATATATATATATAATATTTTTGTACAAAAAAAAATGGGACAAAGCGGACGGTTCGGGAAAAAATATTAAAAACCGATACCGACATTGTTTCAACCGGTTCGGTACCAGGAACGGTACGAAAAATTTAAAAACTGATTGGAACCCTATTTTTCGGAACGGGATCATTTCGGTCCGGTTCGGGATCGGGAAAATCGATTTTTTTGCCCACCCCTAGGCTTCAGTGTTGACATACTTATTGTGGTGCTTTTGACCTAAAATTTTAACTGGAGATACTTGAGCATATTGACCAATGAACTGCTAAAGGCTTGATTGTTTATGAAATAATTTACTCACATTTATTTCATACTCAAAAAAATCTAACTCAACTTTAACTCAATCTCACTATCTTTAATATTATTTATATAATTAGATAATACAAACCAATCATTCTTACATATCATATCAACTTTAATCCACTATTCATCCACTCACATAATTTTAACTACCTATCATTTCCAATCATTTATCTCTACTTTTATATCAAATCAATTTTAATCATTTTATTTTAAATATTATATAATACATTCTTAAAATTCCACTAACAATTAACTATACCACCTTTTTCAAAATTAATTATGGTTAACCAAAATAACTCATTTTGAACAAATTATTTCATAAACAATCAAGTCCTAAGTTTCAGCATTTTATGATATGTGTTCATCGTTACTGTAAGAAGACACTGCTGCAAGGAAGAACTCAAGCCTCTAGTGAATTTATACAACTTATCATTCTAAGTGCTAATCAACCCTAGCAAATATTGGGATAGCCGATTAAACGGGGACTTGTATTGTGCCACAGTTAGTGCTCCTGGCTTCAGGTGGTAAAACTCATCCCTTCTAGCTTGTCGCAGCTTGTGAGATGTATTGGAATTAGAATTAATTCACAAAGTTCTCCCAAGTTCAGCCCTTGTTCTCTCGTGTCCACTTCTCAGACACAGTCTTCCACCAACCGTGTGCAGCAGATTCCAGACGAAAGCTAGCTAGAGATAAACGTTGTGCCTCAGAGTATTGCACTGTCGCAAAGATACTTTCAATTCGCTTGAGCCAGTATTTGACCTTGGCATCATCAAGTTCACGGAGAAAAGTCGGTGTGTTGAAACGCAAGAACCGCTCTAATGCCCTATCGTGGGTTTAAGGTGAGTTAGGGTTTGGTGCACATGTTGTTGGAGATTCATGAGTTGAGTGATAGCTTGAGTTGTCATATTCTCTTGTAGGTGGTGGAGGCCGCAATTTCGGGTTTGCATTCCCATGCTATTGGGCTATGTATCATCGCCTGAAGGCGAGGTCTTCCACGTCCACGATATTCAGCCATTTACAATAGGTTCAATTATTCAACATTAAATATTAATCAAGTTTGAAAAAAAAAACTTAGATTCTCGTAGCAAATAACATCAACATGGATAGGGAAAACACTTGAAAATTACCCTACCCCTGGATCTAACATTAATAACAACACCATCCGAAACAGTCATAAAATTCTTCTAAAAATCATGACACGAGTCCACAAACAACACCGTCCACGGGTGAAATAATCAAACTAAGTAAAAATAATAATAACGCAATTCGTGGGTGAATCAATCGCCATCCGACTCCATCACGTCCTCCCCTGGGTCCTCCTCAGAACTATCCACAATGATCACATGGCGTAGGTGTCCAGGTAGACGTGCACTCCCATACGTCGATGCTAGTCCCCAAGCGACTGTCAACCTTATCGCTAGAGTCGAAGTGATGGAAATTGGTTGTTTGGAGGTGTGGCTCTCCGCGGCAAGTCGACAATCAAGAACGTCAATTCGCTGGCTTCCCAGTGAGACGAGTCTATTTTTATTCATCCATCTTGGCAATTGCGTCCGCTTTCATCTTGAAATTGTGCTATAAATCCTCAACTTTACCATCCAGAGCGCCATCTGATGTTATATATCATGGAGCTTCTGCTCCATCTCCTTCACAACGCTCCTACTCCATCTGATGCTCGTAATAGTGCTCGACATGATGTACAACTTGACTCACTTGTAATCTAACTGTTAAATCATCTTCTTGCTATCCTCAAGATGATTAATAACTCCTATCAATACGAGGAGTGCGTCCCTACAATTTGTTGAGCCTGATTAAGTTGTTGTTCCGAATCGTGTACCACTCCAACTATGCGAGTAGCATTTGGTGCTCCTTGTACCAATTCTCCAACCATAGCTTTAGTGTCTCCTATAAAAGCTCTACACGACCCTTCTCGTACATCAGAGAGACGAAAGAGTCCCATACCTAGAATAAAACTTCCATCAAGACACATCAAACAAAGTGTAACCACAAAAAAAATAAAAAAAAAAAGAATATGATTAATAGCCACAAATATAAATAGAAGTATCGGAAGATAAGCGACTCGCTCAAGTGACCCGCTCAAGTGACCCCATAGACAGACGGCAGCCGGAGAGCATTGTTTCAGCCCGAACAGCAGCAAGAGAGAGCCTCATTTGAGTCCAGCAGCGGCCAAACAGCTCTGTTGCAGCCCGGTAAACACCCGAACAACTCCGAATAGCCCCGTTTCAGCTCGGACATAGCTTCAGCCTGACAGATCCCGGACGACTCAGTTTAATCCCAAACAGCCCTCTTGAAGTCCAGACAGTAGCCCGAGTACGTCGAACAACGCTAGGACAACCCGTAAAAGGCCCCGGCAACAACACGAGCCTCCCAAACAACTCTGCGAGCAACCTGAACGATATGTGGCAGCAAAACCGGAGAACGAGAATATATTGGAAGAAAGAAAAACGTGTTAATACATCTTGGGCAATTAGTCGAACACCTTGCGGACGAAAATTTGAGATATGGATGCCTACAGATTTTTAACGTAGTCCACCCGATAATCAAAAGAAAAGAGCAATCNTTATCTTCTAATATGATATGAGGAGGAATTGGCCTGGACGCATGTTTGAAGTTGGAAACTTAATATTTCAATTCAAGTTTGGAATAAATTGTGGCCCATGCGTGTATATTTTCTTGGACGGAGAATGCATATGCTTCTTGGATTTGGTTGGAAATTAATTATTTCCTCAGATTTTAAAAAGGATTGGAATTTACGTAATATATTTTTGTGCATGCGTATTTAGGAGGCATTGGTGCAAGTTGAGGGAGCTTATTGGGCTACACTGTCTTAGGGTCATGTTTAATTTGAAAGTCAGCCTAACATTATGGATAAGGACTTTCAAATGGATAAACGCCCAACATATGGGGTATTCAAAAGGCTTTGGGCCCAACATATGGGGTATTCAAATAGATAAAAGTTTTGGGCTATTCGATACACATGACAACAAGTTTATCAATTTGAGTCCTCTTGGACTTTATAAGTCCATATCACGTCTTCTAAGCCCGAGTCAAAAAAGGTCGCGACTTATTCACTCTAACACACGTTGTCCGTGAAAAAATCTAGAGGAATTATTTGTAGATACAAAAAACATTATTGACAATGAAAAGGTGCCACGTGAAAATTAATATATTAAAAAAATTAAGTTATATTTTTTATTTATATCTTAGGAATTTTCATAAAAACTTAATTCCTGAAATTAAATAGTTAATTAATTAATATTTTAATTCTCGATCAATCAAATAATGTAAAGTGTCAAATCTAATTTTTTGGTAAATAAACCATATATCTTCTAGAAGATCTTGGAAGATTTAAGTGGATCTATAAAATCTTATGTGAATCATCATGCACCAATCAAATTGCGTTCTACGATTTTTAAATCTGGTTGGATTCTCTCTCTTACACCGGTAAATGGGAACTCTCCTTAAATCCAAAAACACATCATAATTCATATTCAAGTTTAATAGCTCTAGAGATTCTCTCTACGAGGTTCAAGTGTTCTTGAAAATTCAAAGGCGTTCTTGAATATTCGAAGCGAGATTCAAGCGCATTCATTCTCAAGACTAGCGTTTAATCCGGAAACAAGCTGTCAAGCCTCCGAATTGCATTATTAAACCCAAAATCGACGTGGAGAAGACCTAGGATCTACTTTGCGGCGAAGACTAAGAACTTGTGTTCACGTTCTTATAATAATATGACATTTGACCCGAAATTATGGCGTTGACCCTCAGATTAACGTTAATTCAAGTCAAATCAAGTTAAGGAGAAGATCAAGCCGAAGATTTTGCTTCAAGACTCAAAATCGTTCGTGAGAAGAATCAGAGAAGAAAAATTATTGTAATCCACAATATTCATTTGATTCGAGAAATTAATTTGTAAAATATTTTTCATGTTTATAAATCAATAAACGAAAGAAAAATGTTACATTACCAACCTAGTGTACAACTAGGTTGACAACACAAGTGAAACATCAACTTGTGTATTTTTTTATTTTTATTTTTTTGAATGTTTTCACTTATGTTGTCAACCTAGTTGTATACTAGCTTGACAATGTAGCATTACTCTAAACGAAATTTGTTATTACACGTTGATCATATGTACAAATTTTTACCGCGCTACAGTGTGTTTGTCCTTGCTCTTGGACTCTTATAAAAGCTTCTCAATGAACCACTCATTTTACATTGCTCCAAAGAAAGCACACTTCACTTTGAAGTTCCTATTTAGCTTCGAAAAAGATGTATCTTCTTGAGTTGACTTCTAGCAGAAAATTTTAAGTTTACCAATTTGATTCATTTTATGATGGTGGGTTTTCTTCAATCTTCTGTTCTGAAATAAGGACAAGTAAATGAGAGATGGAAAAAAAAATGTAACATTGTAGCCCAATTATTTTGGTCTTAGACGGGAGTTGATGGGTACTTCAATTACTTTGAGGTGGAGTCTCATCGATGTCGAGCTCTGTTGTTACGTCCATCTGGTCGATCTTTCGACTAGGTGCTCTTTCAGGTCGAATTCCCACTAAGCCATCCAGGGGCTCCCATTTGACCTGTTGGTTCCTCGCATCCTTGATATCCTCTTGACCGGTGGCACTTTTGACCTGTAGGGTCTTCCTTCTCCGTTCGACCTTGTGACTGATTTAGTCTGGTTTGGTCACTTTTTCGATCTACTCAACCTGGTGTTGTGATCCCATATCATCTGGTCCCTCTTACTTTGGTCGAGTCAAATGACTCGATCCAAGAGTGAAAATGGATTATTTTTCGATTCTAGCATGTTGGTTCTCTTCTTGCCATTTCGAGCTTCATCCTTGCTCTGAGATCATTACCGTGCATTTATTTGATCTATTGTCGGGCTTCCTCTTTTTGAATTTTTAATTTCAAATGGTTCCCATGCGTCAACACCCGTCCTGTTCAACCGTCCTGTCATCACGTGACTGTTCCAGTCCAAACGTCCCATCGCCTTATGTCCTTGCGGATCTCGCACAGTGCTCCCCATTTAATGTGAGATTGATCTCGTGTGTTTGCTTTCACTTTAATCCAACGATCTAATTTGACTTGTCTTTTCTCCTACTACTTTCGATCAGAACCACTGAACCGCCTTTGATCCTGAGACTGAGATGGATCGACTTCTCTGCTTCCCTTCTCCTTCCCACTATAAAAGGATGCATTGGTCCACCTTGCTAGGTTTTTCACTTCTGCAACAATTTTTGCATTTATACTCTCGCATTCTTCTTCCCCGCACTCGATGAAAGTTCAACCTGTTCATAGAGTTCTTATTACTTAGTCCACTGCCGTCCAGGAAAATCCTCACTTCCTCACTACTTATCAACAACGATGCGAAGTTTCCCTTTCTTCCCTCTTCTTATTTGGCCTTTGCATGTTTATCTACTTTTATTTTCTCCTGGAATTTTCTATCAATTTCATCTCTGATAGGCTAGTACTTTTCTTCCTTCAGCCATCTTCCTCCGATTCCTAAATCTTCTTCTTTTATGTTCTTTGTCCCTTTCTCAGATTCCGTCACCTCCAGCAAGGGTGATCGCACTTTCGATAGTGACATGGGTCCTCCATCTTCTTCTGCCACCCACGATCCGTAATTCACTCCTTCGACCTCACCTGCTGTCGAAGTCGAAACCATTCATTCCTCTTCCCTGGCTGCTCCATCCTCGGTCACTTCCTATCCTCCAGCGGTGACGATGATGTGTTG
>BKCP01005727.1:339026-359276 GCA_008636005.1 Striga asiatica
TTTTTGATCTATGTGAAGAATTTGTTTAGCCCGATAGAGGAGTTTCTAGTTCCGTCGTGTTGGGTTGTAGGTCTCGAGGCCTTTTTTCGGATGGTCGTCATTGGTTGTTCTCTTGGTTGTGTTGGCGTTGGGTTTGTTGTCCGGTGGGGAGGGCTTTGTTATCGATTAGTTTTTGTTGTTTTCCTAACTTTGTTTTGTTAGTTTGTAGTAGGTGTGTGTTTTGTTGGTCCGTTTTTGGTTCTCCCGTTTGGGAGCTTCTCCACTTGTGGGAGATTTCTTTCTCCACTTAGTGGGAGTTTCGTCTTAGTTTTCTATGATGTTTTTGATGTGTTTTTAGGTTGGTTTTAGGCTACACGTCGTGTAGCTCTCCCAACTAGATTCAGCTGGGTTGCTGGTTTCATCAGCTCGGATTCATTGTCTTCTAGTTTATTTTTTTCGTGCTTTTTTCTATGAAATCTATCGTTCCAATAAAAAAAAAAAAAAAGAGGACCTTACTACTATTGAAAAGTACCATTTTGGAACATACGTATCATCCTACACAAAGAACAATGGATGGCAAAATTTTGACATAATATGTACCTGCCAGAATTTTGTGACATTATATAAACATTAAATCAATTTTAAATTCAACACGCTTACACATCATGTATCTCAACCATTATGTTTGAAATATTAGATTAAACTAGCATTATTTTCTTGGAAATATATTTCTACAATACATTGCATAACCAAAGTTTAACAAACTGACAAATAATGTTATATATTATGGTGGAGTCCCAGAATATTATATTTATGGAAAACCTGAAAGATAGTGACACGGTTCCATTCACAAAAGAACAATATAACGTAATAGTATATCATGATTTTCCAATGCTTTGCTTTCAAGACAAAACAAAAAAATCTCCTTTTTTTTTTACCACCAAATTTGAAATAGATATATGCATATATCTTGTTAAGTCTCTTTCAAATTTCACTGTCCTTGGGTCGAGACAAACTGGGACTAATGGACGAATGTGAAAAAAGGCAATGATTCACAGTTGTCTTCGTGGTTCTTCTTGTAATGATGAAGCAATGAATGTGAAACCACCCCAATTTTTCTTGTGTATTGGCCGGCAAATCTTGCAGTTTTCACAGACTGCATCATTATATTTCACATACATATAATCACAGGAAAAAAAAAAAAAAATACTAATTTTCATAAATGGCTGCTCGTGATGATATTTAGCATTTGCAAGAATTTAACTCATTAGTTGACAAAAAAGAAAAAATAGTTGATTTTCCAGAGCTTTGGCTTTTTTGGCATCATTTATGGCACATCAGGGCTTGCAGTGAATAAGACTAGACAAGGTAAAGGGTAAAATTTGATCCCATAGCCTTTGTCATGAAGTTTTCATCTTAAATGCAAACTCTATATTTTATAGAAAATTAAATTGACAAACAAGGCTTGTATTTCTATGGGGAAGAGCGCATGCAGACAAAGGGCATTTTAATTTAATTTATTTTATTTTTTCTATATTTAAAATGGAAATGAAAGTACTACAGTATTCTTGACTTTATGTGGATGTATTCTTGTTATAATTTTTTGAAGTGTTTCGAGTTTCCTTGACAAAATAGTGGACAAACAAAAGCATAATTTTTTGAAGTGTTTCGAGTTTCCTATATATATATATATATATATTATTTTCTTTTTTCCTTTCACAATGAGACCTTCACAAAAGCATAATGAAAAACATTTTTTTGGTTTCTGATTAGCTGGAAAACAAATATTTGACTTAAATCTACCACATTTGCCACCACAAAACTACAGAATCTATTATTTTCATAGTAATGATTATGCAATTGAAAAATGAAACATTTCTTTTTGGAAAGCATATCAATTTTGCTGTTATGGTCAAGGCCTTTTCTCTAAAGACCCTTTTTCTTTCAAGTTAAAATTTTAGCTGGTCCCTCAATAGGAATTGTAGATAAACTCATCATGAATGAAACCACCAAAAAGCACAACCTAAATACATCACCAGGGCCTTTCAGATAGTCTACAATCATCCCAGNTTTTTTTGACACAATAGTCTAGTCCCCCACCAAAACAAACAAATAAACCAACCAACCCATGATTCTCTTACAACATCAGCATACATTAAAATTTTCTTCGCCCCACATGAAAAAAAACTACATTTATTTACTTCAAAATCTTTCAATTAACCACATTTTTCTTAGACAAGTATATGAAATACGTCAAAAATTAAGTACTGTCCCTCTCACTTTTTCTTCACAGCTTTCAACAGCCACCCAAAACTTCCCAAGTTGGAAAACGGATGTGAATCTTCATCTTTCTAGGGCCATTCTTTCTTATTTCTACATCATCTTCAATTAAGTATTCTCTACGGCATTCTTTCTTATTTCTACATCGTCTTGAATTAAGTATTCTCTACAGGTTTCGCTTTTGGCACTTTCTTTTTTCCATCAGACTCACTGTTTAAGAATTCGTTCAAAAAGATGCGTGTTCAATGTGAAACAATGTGAGTTTTTTTGAACTATAATAATCTTAGAGTTCTAGATATAGCCCTAAATAATATATGAATCTTTATATTCTTACTATAATTTTTTAATATAAATTAATATTTATAGTTTGGAAATAACATTAAATAACATTTATATATAAAGATGTGAGGTAAGATTTACGGTAGATAAATTAATTTGATAAAGTACTAAAATGTTATGTATGTATCTAAAATGTTGTTTATTTTTAAAACAATGAGATCCTAATTGTTCTATGATAATTTACAAAATAATATATATATATATATATATAAAGGGATTTGCTCTAATTAATATAAAACTTTAAATTTTTATATATAAAAAGGAATATATAAAGACTATAAATTTTTATATAAGAAGAAATTAGCCATTAATGTTTATTAATTTAAAGTTGACTAGAATTGTTTACGTATTATGAGCATGATGGCAAATTTGATATTTATGAAATTATTATATAAATAACTTATTAAAAAAGATTTTAGATCATGTATAATATATTTATTAATCTCTCAATTAAAATCAATCAATAATTTAATTATTTAGGGAAAAAAAGCCGCAGTTGAAAATGGAAATATATAGTTTGTTGAAGAGTCTAAGATGACAAGGGGTAATATTTGATTGGCTAGAAAATGCCGGAATTGTTTTAAATGATGGTAAGTTTTTCTATTTTTGCTAATAGATCTACTTAAGAATTCATCCAGCTATAAGCCTATAACAATGAGAACTCTTTCCACATCCAGTTCCTTTTAAAGATCCCATCTAGTGTCTTTATTTCTTCGTGAATATTTTTGCGAATGATAATACTTTTATTAATAACGAATTTTGCGAATGATAATATTTTTATTAATAACCAAATAAATAACTTGTGCGTTTATCTGACCCAATCCTTGAAAATTTGATTCTTGAAAGCAATACTTCCTCTCTCGAAAATGAATGAAAGGACTAGCGCCTGATTCAAATTTCTCCTCTACAAACTCATTACACTCTTCTTCGTCATCAACTCCATTTATTCCCCAAACTACAAAAAATACATAATTATATACAAAAGTACTTTGTACTCAAAAAAGAAACTCACTTGTAATACAATACTTACTTGTAATACAAAATAGCAGCACAAACGATAATATAACAATTCGGTACAGTAACCAAACAAAAACTAAGCACTCTAACTTTTTAACTCCTCAATCTACTCCTACTTTAATAATTAATAATATTAGAATTTTGAGGAAATCTGTTCGACTGTTCGTGGATTTGATGAGCCAAAAAAATTATTGTTATCATTTACATATAAAATGAACTAGTACAATACCTGTGTATTACACGGGTGTTGAATTATAAAGCTTTTGTAAAAAATATTAAATTTTTTATTTTTTTAAGAATTAAAATAATTTAATTTTATATAAAACATTACTCTTGGTTTTAATTAAATTGTTAAATTATATTTTTTTAATCATAATAATTAAACACCCGTACATTAAATGAAAATGTCAACTCGTGTTGAATTTTTTTACTTATATCATATAAAAATATCAATATTATTTACTATTACATAAGTATAAAAATATATATCTTAAATAAATAGAAATAATATGGTGATATGTATATGCATAAGTGTAGAATATGTTTATTTAATATTAAGCAAAATAGATTAATTTTTTAACTTAATTAGATGTCTAATACATCAAGTGTCTGCATCAATCGTGCTTCATATTTTTTTAACTTTATATGTAATTTTAAAATTTATATAAATAATTATTATTTTTATTACATTGACAACATACCAATTAGGTTTGAAATAAATATTATTTTTAAAAGAGTACATACCAATTTCTATTACTTTATAATATAATTTATAGTTTTTATTTGATATAATTTAATTTAGTTTGATAAATAAATTTAAATTTTATTTATAAAGATATATATTACTTTTTTGTATTATATATATATAAATAAATAATAAAATACAAACGGACTTCATAATATCAATTCAAATGCAGCACACCAATTAAGATTTTTTTTTCTTGACAATATTAACCCTATTTAATTGATGTTATGGGATGAGATATGAAGAGACACTGTGTATTAGACATAGGGTTAAAAATGGAAAAATATGAACAAAATATCTAAAACGACATTTATTTTATCAATGATCAATTAAGCCAAAGTAACAAATAATAAAAATAAGAGGGAGTATATATTATTATATATTTTAGTATGACATATGTTACTTGTGCGACTTATATATGTTATATTATAATAAATTTTCTACCTTATAACATATAACTACATTAAACATAAATATATTAATTGATAAAATTTAATTTAGTTTGATAAATAAATTTAAATTTTATTTATAAGGATATATATTACTGTTTTGTATATATATATAGTAAAATACAAACGGACTTCATAATATCAATTCAAATGCAACACACTAATTATAATTTTTTTTTCCATTGACAATATTAAATCTATTTAATGGATGTTATGGTATGGGATATGAATAGACACTGTGTATTAGATGGAGGGTTAAAAATGGAAAAATATGAACAAAATATCTAAAATGACATTTATTTTATCAATGATCAATTAAGCCAAAGTGACAAATAATAAAAATAAGAGGGAGTATATATTATTACATATTTTAGTATGACACATGTTACTTGTGCGACTTATATGTATTATATTATAATAAATTTTCTACCTTATAATATATAACTACATTAAACATAAATATATTAATTGATAAATAATTTTATTTTATAATTAATTTTAATAAATAATTCTATTATTATTATAAAGATAAATATAATTTATTTATTTTATATATACAATATGGATGTCAAATCGAAGCTCATCAAAAGATGATTAATTTGATATATTATGTATGTAAAACCGTTAAGAAATACAAAAGTTATCAACTTTTAAAATATATTTGCAATTCAAGGGTTATAATAGGAAATGATATTAAAATAAAATTAATACAAATATTAATTTATATCCAAGCCTAACTCCAAAGCATGATTTTTTGCCAAATAGGATTCCGAAACATGAGAGTTTGTCACGTAGGCTCAACGCATTCTGAAATTATCTATAGAGGGGATTAATTTCTTAAAGGTTCATTTGGTGTCAACCAAAACACATGCGGATGAAAAGTAAACTACTAAAGTCCAAAAGGATTGTGAAACTCTCAACTAGTATTATTAGCTTATCTACCGTAGAATGCACAAATTGTAATTCAATACTTAAAATAATATATTATGAAATAATATTTATTATATTTTCATAATAACAATTTGATGTTATTAATTACTTCTACATTTTAGTTTGCAAAATTAAATTTTGTTTATTTTTTTTTTTATTTTTTTTTTTTGAGTAAATAATATGTGTCTATTGTTTATTAGGTGACACATTAGTTTTTCAATTTAAGTCATATAATTTAAAACTTTGCAAATTTAAGTCATACGACCCGGCCGGACAAAAAAAAAGTCAGTTGGATGGGAGAGAATTATGTTCAATTAATTGTTTAATGATTTACTTATTAGTTCAGTAGTTAAAACGATTAATTAATATTTAATTTTTTTAATTTTTAAGCATATATTATTTTAAATAATAAATTTTATACATAAAAGTATTATTTGTCAAATATTTAGATAATTTAATTTGTTACATCCAGATGACTACACCAAATGATATAGCAATTTCTACATATTCAAAATACTTTTAATTTATATAAAAAATACATTAAAATTTAAAAATATTAAAAGTAAATGAACCATACCGACCGCTCAATTTGTGTCCGGTTCACCCAACCAATGACTAGTTTTTCGCAATCGATTTTTTAAAAGAGGGCTAGACTAATAAGAGAAGTAGAAAGTGAGTTTGATAAGTATTATAAACTAGCTTATTGCTTATTTGGTCAACTTATACGTTTCATGTAAGAAAATTAATTTCATTTGGTAGGACAATTTTTTTTTAAAAAAAAAAGCTCGAACTTTTATCTTATAAACTTCATTGGGTAAATTTTCAAATAAGCCAATTGAAAATTTTATTCCAATTGACTTATCAACTAATTTTACCATATACTTTCATTATATCAGCTAATTTTTCTGTCATCAACTCTAAGTTATAATCTCGAAATTAACTTATCAATTATCAGTTAAATTTACCAAACATAACCAATAACATAATTTAGGGAAAAAAAAAAACATAGAGAAAGAGAAGCTTGCAAAATGTTCCATATGTTCACCACAAATATTTAAGTGTAAATATCCAAATTTTGGAGGCACCAAAATATGTTCAAGCAATAAAGCATCGTTTATTTGCTAACCCGAAGATATTTATTCAAGTTTGTGTGATAAATTTATAAATAAACATAATTAATCAAATATTTTGGCAATTTAAAACGTTCATATGCTTAAGTTAATTGATAAGTAATTCATACATATATATTCATTATATTTGATTATTTTTTATTTATATTAAATATACTTTCAAATATATTAAAATTTAAATGGACCTATCAATCTGTCTGACCGGTTGGTGTTTGGCCAGTCTTGAAGCTCATCCTTGTGCTAGATGTCTTCTTCTTTGGAACTTGTTTGCTAATGTTGTTTAAATTATTATGATGCATGGTACTCTTTATACCTAAGATAATTGGAAAAGATTGTCCTGACGTGCATTCTAACTAAAAAATTAATAAAAGAGGTTTGTTTCATTTCATTAGGTATACTTTCGTTGTTCTTTCTTTTGCTTGCCATTTTATTAATTGAACATTTGCTTTTATGTTCTATTCATCCAATTTTTTCTTTCTATTTTGATGTTTAATCTTCCAAATAAAATTAAAATATGAACTACCGCTCGAGTCTGTAAGACGTTTTATTGCAGATCTGTGTTCTGCTTCTGAACAAGAATGTGCTAAAGATAGGTGACCTAAAGTGCTGCAATGCATCTTAAATATGTATGATTATACAAAAGATTTGCTGAGATGATGCTGTTTGGGTGGTGTTGCATGGTTTATTGAGTGTAAAAAAAATAAAAAACAAAGGTAAACTAGATTTAAAATATTTCTCGGGTTCCAACAGATATTACTGATTTAATTTGTACTCTTATCGTTTTACGACGAGCAATAAATATTCCACAAGCAAGCAGCGTCTCTTGTGAGTAAGACAATGCTTGTGCTTGGATTTTCTTCGACTTGCCCTGAATAAATGACCAACATGAAGGCAATTCATCGGCGTTTGTACAATTATCAGTATTTGTGAAAGCAAAATCATGCACAAACATCTATCATTTTTCTAATTATTTTTATTATAGTTATAAAATTCAGTTACTATATGCTCAAATTATACAAATATTTATGGATTAAATTAGACCCGAACATGAAATTACTAAATACTAAAAGTTTTTGTTGAATTATAGATAAGATTGGGTCCGACTGTGCATGCATAGCTGCATGCCCACAGGGTACATATATTTTGTGTGTGGATTTAATGTGTTGATTTTGAATTTAACAACATTTTAATCAAATTTAGCATAAATTCTTGAAATGTTGATTTTAAATTTACAAATACTCATGACGGTATGATCCCATTCTTTCAACGTTAGTCGTGAATATTTATCGGTTATTACTTGCCTTTAGATACACAAAAGTTACATTTTAACTACATGAGTGTACAGTAATAATCTTAGAATCTCTAGATATAACCATAAATAATATATAAATCTCTATATTCTTACCAATTTTTTCATATATAAAATAATATTTATAATTTTGAAAATAATATTAAATAGTATTTATAACTAAAGATATGAGTTAAGATTTAATAAGATTTACTGTACATAAATTAACTTGATTATTTTTTTTTTCTTTCTTTTGTCTCTGAGTTGCATCATTTTCTATGTTTTGTTGATTTCTATAGTACGTTTTTTGGGTTTCTCATGAAATGCTTATTGATCGGAAATTTCTGCATATGCTCGATTGCAGTGGGAATGATCATTAAGATTATTGTGATGTACTCAATTCAGCACCGTGCTTAATTATCGTCCGGGATTGATAATTTGCTCGTGCTTCTGATTGGAGGGATTCCTATAGCAATGCCAAACGGTCCTATCTGTTACAATGGCAATTGGTTCACATTTTTTGTCTCAGCAACTATAATTGTATTTTTGATGCTTTGGTAACGGGTTGGCTTGAAGCTTTCTATTCCTGGTAATGTTATACATGTAACTTGATTAAGTACTAAAATGTTATACATGTAAAAATATCTAAAATATCGTATAGTTATATTTAAAAGAGTGTATGAAATCCTAAAGTTCTCTAAATTATTCGTGAAAATATGTCTAAAAGGACATAAATTAAATTGATCTATCATATTATATATCTATATATATATAAAAAGGTTGTTGTTAAAATACCTTTTTAGAAACTTTTGACCAAAAAAAAAAAAAAATTGATAATCTAAATATAGAAACCATATTTACTGCATTTATAATACACGAAATTTTAAAAAAGTCATACTTCAATTCAAAAATTTGTTTATTAGAGATATTATTGGGATTGTGAATAAGTCACAATTGGATCCATAATTAGCTACTCCCTGCGTTGATTGAAGATAAAAGGCATTACATGATTAATTCAAAAATTAATTGATTAGAGATATTATAGGGATATGTGGATAAGTC
Organism: Striga asiatica; assembly: GCA_008636005.1. Lineage (NCBI taxonomy): Eukaryota > Viridiplantae > Streptophyta > Magnoliopsida > Lamiales > Orobanchaceae > Striga > Striga asiatica. The sequence continues at coordinate 348,246 of BKCP01005727.1, forward strand.
ACAATTGGATCCATAATTATTATTAGAGATATTATTGTGATTGTGGATAAGTCACAATTGGATCCATAATTATCATTACATGATTAATTCAAAAATTAATTGATTAGAGATATTATAGGGATATGTGGATAAGTCACAATTGGATCCATAATTATTATGTCATAATTATGCGAATCTTTAGTTCAAAAACGGTTGTTTGGTATAAAATCATATGCACTACCACTACTCAACAATTCACGTCATTCACAGTTTAGAAAAAAAAAAAAAGTTCACGTCATTCACAATTCACAGAGAAAAAAAACCGAGATAAATTTTACAGAGAAAAAAAAAAGATAAATTTCAGAACACATTGATAATAAATCCCGCCAGTCTGGGATACACTCAATTCCGTGAGTAGGAGAAACAAGCCTTTTTTGCACTTGAAAGCAGTCCTAATAGTTGAAACGCATCACCAACGGGAGAGCTGGAACGCATTCCATATACAGTTTCATGATGAACAGGTAAATATTTATATTTGTAATATCAAATTTATGTAATTTTAAAAAATATTTTAATTCATATTTATAAATTTATGGAAGAACTCATGTTATCAAATATGGTGGGATTTTCCCTCAAAATGTTGATATTTTCCCTCAACATTAACAAGGAGCAGGAGATATTTATGATACTTAGAGTTTGGTTATTATGAATTTTAATTTCATTCCATGTCATTGAATTCCAAATTTTATAATAAATTTTAGTGTTATTATATTTGTTATCGTTATAAAATGTCGTTGGATGTTCTTTTTTTTATTAAATGCGCATGAATGTGAAAATTTGAACATTTTATTTTTGAGTTCTACTGTATATTAGTTTAAAATTGGTAGAATTCCATGATACAAGATATAAATTAATACAAATTTTAACAAATATTTCGAATATAATATTATATAAAAAAAAATTACGAAATTAACAATAACTGAATTAAGTACATTTAATAGATTATATTGCGTGATTTTTAAATAATTTATCATAATGAATTATATTCATAAATGTAAATATGAATTTTGATTATAATATTTATTTTAATTTGTGTTATATATAAAAAATTATTATTAAAATCTTGACGTAAAAAGATGGAAAGATTTGTTTGAATTAAAATTTTGACGTACAAAATTTTTGACGTAATTATATTATATGTTTGACGTAAAAAAGTTTTCAAGAATTTTTTTTTCTCACGTTGGTATGGACCAAACTTTAATGGAAAGGTTGATGGTGATGGTAATTATGTAATGATGCTATCACACAAAAATCTCCACTTCTTAACTACTTTCCACTTATCTTATCATCATAAAAATTTCGGTCCATACCAACGTGATAATCATTTGTGTTTGGATTGACCGAAATATATTCCATTTGAATTCAATGTCATTCATTTAAAAAACATAACAAATGCAGAGTTCTTCGGTGGATAAATCTAGAGTTAACAATCTGATAAATCACGTTTTACTAATCTTATCATGATATTAGAGTTTGAATTTATTGGAACTCTGAAATTAAAATCACGTGCAATGAATCTTATCAAGAGAGATTAACGTGAGTCTAACTAATCTTATCATCTAATGGTTATCTACTTTCATCCCATGGCTATAAAATAAACGTCGGAGCCTATATCACGTATCACAAAAATCTCACACTACAATTTCACATACAAACAAAAAATGGCAAGAGCATGGGGAAATATCAAGCAAGTAACAAGGATCAACAGGCCAATGCTCAAGTTGAGGGTGGTTCGAGTTTTCCAAAGGACTAATCAATACTCATCCTACAAGAACATCCTTGAAATTGTCTTTCATGACATTGAGGTTTAATTCATAATAAAAAAAATGATTATCTATTTTTCTCATCATGTTAATTATAATATCTAATATCTAATATTATTTTTATTTTATTTTTTTCAGGGAGGTCGAATTACTGGAATAGTAAAGCAATCAATATCCCAACTTTCATCAATGAATTCGAAGAAGGTGCTGTCTATGCATTTCGAAACTATCAAGTCGAGAGTAATATCGGAATGTATAGATCCACCATTGATAATTCGTGCTTCTCTAATAATATGGGATGAAGCACCAATGATGCACAAGCATTGTTTCGAAGCTGTACAGACATCGCTGCAGGGTATTATGGGAGCAATTGAACCTTTGAACTTGAACAAACCGTTTGGTGGGAAGTCGGTTGTTTTTTGTGGAGATTTTCGACAAATCCTTCCTGTCATTCTAAAGGGTAGCCGTTAGGACATAGTCAATGCTGCCATTAATTCTTCTGATATATGGAGGAGTTGTACTGTGCTTAGGCTTACGAAAAAATGCGCCTTCAGGGACTTGCTAATCGGATGAACGTGATGAGCTTGCACGGTTTGCAGATTGGATAGCCAACATCGGAGATGGAACTATCGGAGGGTTGAATGATGGATGTGCACCTATAGACATACTCGAGGTTATTTTGCTTCAGCCATCTGATGATCCTATTGCTCAGATAGTTGAAAGCACATATCCAATGTATAAAGAGGCACCTGACGATCTAAGTTATTTGAAGGATAGGGCTATATTAGCGCCGACGTTGGATATGGTCGAGTCTATCAATCAGTACATGACATCATTGAATTTGTTGGATGGTCGTATGTACTTGAGCTCTGACAGTACGTGAAAATCGGATTCTAATAATGATTTTTTGTCTGATCTCCATACGCCTGAGTTTTTGAATAGTATCAAGTGTTCCCAGAATACCGAACCATGAGTTGTATTTGAAGATTGGAACTCCAGTCATGTTGTTGCGGAACATGGATCATTCTATGGGTTTGTGTAATGGGACACGATTGGTAGTGACAAAGCTATCGACTCACGTTCTTGAGTGTAAGATACTCACAGGAGATCTTGCTGGTGATAAGGTGTTGATTCCAAGAATGGCCATAACTCCTTCTAATGTTAGAATTCCTTTCAAGTTCCAACGGTGACAGTTTCCAATTATGGTTTCTTACGCCATGACTATAAACAAGAGCCAGGGACAATCCTTATCTCATGTTGACTTATTTCTTAAGAAACCAGTGTTCAGTCATGGCCAGTTATATGTTGCGTGTTTCCCGTGTCACTAACCGAAAAGGTTTGAAAATCTTAATTTGTGGTGAAGATGACGTGCCAAAGAATCAAACCAATAATGTTGTATATAGGGAAGTGTTCAATAATATATGATTTTTTTAATTTAATGATATGTTTATATGTCTATTATTATGATCATGATCATTGCCTGCATAACACAATTTATATACAAAATTGTTTTTTAAAAACATTCTAGATAATAATATCCCCGTGCATCGCACGGGTGACTACTAGTTATATATGAAGGGATTAGCTCTTTAATAATTAATATGAGACTCTAAATTTTTATATATAAGAAGAAATAATATAAAAACTCTAAATTTTTATACGAGAAGAAATTAGCATAATTTAAAATTGACTAAAATTTTTTACGGTATTATTAGAATGATGACAAACAAATCTACTTAATTCATGCAAGATGATATGAGTGAAAACTATCGTTTTGACAACTACTTATATCCAAAAACACAGTTCAAAATTTATATTGATTACCTATGTAGAAGTAACCGCTATTTATCCAGTTCCTAGGCTAATTTTTAGTACAGTGTATTTAACGATCAATTATTTATAATTATTAATTTATTACTTTATATCAAACCGACTTTAATCATTGCATTTTATCTTATATCAATTCACAAATATAAAATTAGTCAATTTTTTCACGTGGCCACTTTATTCAATAAATCAAGATTTAGCCAAAATTTTTATCGAATCCAAGCTATTATACTTTTTGAACATATCAGCGTCTCAGTTTGATTGACACTAATATTTTTTCACCAAATATATTTTTTCTTTTCAAAAGCTAAACAATCATATTTTATTGGAATATCATACTTTTAAAATTCACATAAATAAAAATAAGATATTTCATGACTTATTGTTCAGTATTATATATGATTGGTGCTTATTACTCGCACAAAAAATTGTGGATCTAATATGATTGAGCACCCGTCTAATTAGTATGGCTCCTTATCAATATCATTGTGCAATTACCTCAATATGATCTACTTATCCAAGAATATTGCTGCCCTTATCGGAACAATAGTTGTGATCATTGCAACTTATTAACCGCCGCGAGAATATCAATAATGCATGACAATGAAAAATAATAAACCCCAAATTATCGATAAAAAACATAACTTTAGGACAGAAGAAAGCACAAAAAGTCAAAAACCATGCGCACTCTAATATGTAAATGAATCTTTGTTTTGTTTAAGAAAAGTTGGTCCAATATATATACATATATACAACCCAACTTATATTTATTTCAGATAATTTTTTGTAAAGTTAAATAATTGCTCAATCACGAACATAATTACATAACATATATGGTTGTGACAAAAAAATAATTAGTGGTTAGAACTTAGGTATATAGAGCATATGGGAAGGCATGTGATGATTGAACGACATTTGAGTGCCCAAAAAAAAAAAAAAATTCATAGCTCCAGATGATATTTATGTTATGGGTAAGAAGAAAACAAGAGGCCATGTGGGAAAGCATTGGGGTCCAATGCATCTACAACTAGAAATTGTGAATAAACGATATGATCAATAAATTTGTGTCCTATACTATTTGATGATTGTCAGGTTATCCATACTAATTTTTGTTTGATTCCAATAATAATAATAAATAAATAAATAAATAAGAATAATGGTGGTTAATAAGCTAAAAATAAATCTAGCTGTTTCGCATTTTTAAGTCATTATGGCGATTAATTGTTTAACATTGTCAATCTTTTTTAATTAACTCTAGATAGGGTGCTTGTTTAAACCCAACAATATCTAGTCATGTAGTCGTACGATAATTTTAGAGCTGATAAATCGGAATATCTTTTTAGAAATAAATTGTTAAAAAATATTTGGATTATTTGTTAAGCCACAAAAATCTCGAACTGCTCCTCTCAAATCGGATTGCGCCTCCCCGACCGCCAATACCTGCAAAACACGCCGGGGGTAGTCCCGGCGTGGGCGCTTCGACGCTCAAGTCAGTGAGATGTCCGAGAGAAAATGGCGGAATATTGAGATGATGCGTATGTGTATGTTTGTTGTGTAAAAAGAATGAACATGTGCCCCTTTTATAGGTGAGGTTATTTATAGGTCGAAGAGTTCTAACTGGACTGGAAGTCTTTCTGGTGTCTACTTCTGGATTAGGTCCAAGATCTCTGGATCTCTTAGAGTCCTTGTTGGTGTCTAATTCTCGATTAGGTCCAAGATCTCCGAATCTCTTCGAGTCCTTGAGGTTGTAAACTTCCTCATGATGACTTGATCACAAAGCTACCTCTAGGCCCTGGTCCTCTTGGCAGAATCCTTTGGTCGAGGCGCCTAGGTATCAAGGTGCCCAAGTGCCAAGCTAACTAGGAAATCACATTCGTCGAGCTCACCAATCCCTGGTATTCCGCCTAGCTCACCAACCTTTCGTATTCCGCCTAGCTTACCAACTTTTGATATTCCTCCTAGCTTGCCAACCTTTAGTATTTCGCCTAGCTAGTCCTCGCCTAGCTCCCATTCACTTCAAAGGTACCCTGAAGGACGCCCTTGCCGAGCTCCTCTATCCCATGGGCAGCTGTGTCTAACTGAGATTAAACTCGGCCTATGACCGGTTTTTCATGAACTACTATTTGCGGCTGTATCATCTAAAAGGTGGGATGCACCAGATACGGGTCCCGGCGTGTGGCGCTCAGAGCGTCGAGCTTCCAGCATAACCGAGACGTACACCGTCGTACCGAGCTGCCGAGAGACACCGATGCCGAGCTGCTGCGAGCCGCCTAGGTGCTGAGATGCGACCTACCGAGCTGGGACACACCGAGCTGTCGTGAGTCGCCTAGGTTTTGAGATGCGACCTGTCGAGTTGGGCTGCGCTGAGCTGCCTTGAACGTCACTCGAGACATGCTGCCGAGCTTCAGTACACGAGCTGCCGATGCCGAGCCCGAGCCACCGACACCGAGCCCGAGCTGTCGAGCTACTGCACACGCGCTGAACTCATGTGCTCACCCACCATTTTTTGCACCTTCCTCTTCCTATCCTCACCTAGGCATATGTGTCCACCTTCCCACACATGCTTGCTTTTTTCATCTACCAACCACATTGAAAGTGACATCACCCACCTTGTTCCCCAAGTTTTAGTCTCCACCTTAGATTGAATTCCAAACCTGGTCAAGATCAACCAAGATTCACCAACCAAGGCTCACCTCCTCATCTATAAATCCCCTCTCCTTTGGTCATCATTCACCACTTTCACTCTTCTCTTTTTCCCTATCTCTTCACTACGTAATTTCTCTTTCTACAACAAGGAGCTCTCAACCTCCGTTCGTAATCAAGCTCGCGCCTACCTTCACCGGGAGCTATACCCTCCGAGCTCGCACCACCTAGCCAACCGTACACTACCTCGCCGAGCTCGCCCACCTCTACTTTGCTACACAACATGTCGGCAAGTTTCATGGTTACGTTGCTCTAACTCGAACCTTGTTTATCTTTCATTTTTGTTTTTGTGTAGTTTACCCCTCTCATAATGTGTGCATTTCATTTTTTCTTCGCCGCACGCCTTGCTTTCCTAGTATATTTTCGACTGTTATTTCGCCTACGTGAACGTTAGAACACCCACCTTCTAAGAGTAACACAAGCTCCACCCCTCTTTCTCCTTCACATTCTCCACCCTTAGGACCACCTTACATCACCTTGGCTCTTCCTGCCTCGACGTCCGTAACCTCCAAAATGCCAACCTCCCCTAATGCCAAAACAAAAGGAGTTGCTTCCTGTGTTCGAACCGCACACTCCAACCATCTCTCATCTTCTTCGGACAACCAAATAACCAAACTCGTTAAAAAGATCGAATTGCCCCGAGAATGGGAACTCAAGATCCCACGCCCTAGGGATTCGTACGAGAACCCTCCGCCAGACTTCTATAACTTCCTCCTCGACCAAGTTGAGGCCGGGCTAAAATTCCCTTTACATACCGCCTTTCTTGAACTAAGCTAACTATACAACCTACCTCTGAACCATTTCTCTCCTAATGAGATCTGCCTACTTATTGGATTCATCATGGTATACCGAGCTCGCCTCGGCAAGCAGGACCCCTATTTATGCTTTTATTGTTTATGGGCCAAATCCACTTGCTCTACGAGCGACTCTTATTACCTCTCTCGCCGCCACAACCCACATTTCTTGGAACAACGCAAGTCAAAGATCCATAATTGGAAAAACATTTTTTTTTTTCGTCCGTCCTCCTCCCAACACCTTCGATTTCCCATCGGTCTATCTAGATGAGTTGTCGGGTCAATGTAAAAATCCCAAACGAAAAGCTACATACGACACCCTCATCCATCAGTGGAATGATCGGCTGCTCCACATGGTGAAGCTATCTTCTAACAGCCAGCTTCTCCGTCACTTCAAGCTATCGAGCTGTGTTGCCGATCCCATGGGTGATATTGGTAGGTATCGGCGCCACGAGTTGTCGCCGTGTCGCCTACCCTTTCATTTACGCTAGTATTATTTATATAAACTGTTTTACTTATATTTTTTATCTTCTATTTATTTTACAGAAGAGCACTTCAACACCGTTGTTACCGCCCCAGCCAGGTCCTATGAAATGGCCCCAACTCCTCATGACGTGTCGTCGCAGCAGGTGGTCGACTCTACCACGACGGAGGCCACTGAGCGTGCGTGCTACCGTAAGCCGCTGCGAAGGTCCTTCTCGACCAAGCGCAGAAAGACCGACCCCAAGGAGAAGACCCCACCACACCAGGGCACCAAGCAGACCACCCACTCCCCGCAGACCCTGAAATGACCAGCTCAATTTGTGGGGAATAGGGACGAGTCGGTGACGAGCTCCTACCTCCTTGACATCTTTCTAGAGGGCGAGACGACCACATGGCCGACCAAGCAGCATCGAGCTATCGACCTCACTTGTCACCTTAGTCTGGTATGATTCTACCACCCTCATTTTTATCTTTAAGAAAATATTATAAAATTGATACTAAATTATCCCCTTCTCCTCAAATAGGCTTTGGCTGGTATAGCTTCTCTTCTCGACGAGCAGTTGGAGGGCGACAACACCGAGGTGAAATGCCTAAAGGACGAGGTGGAAAAGGAGAGGAGCGACTTGCCGACCTCCAGGCGGCATTCGATCTCTAAGAGGCCGAGAAAAAGAAGCTCAAGGACGAGAATGACCAGCTGCGGTCTCACGTGGCCGAGCTCGAGGCCAAAGACGCCGAGCTCGTGAAGCTTCGACAATCAGTTGATGAGCGCGTCGCCCAAGCCCACATAGAAGGCCAAGCTTCCTTCTTCTCCTCGAAGATCGAAACTCGCTTCCTCGAGTGTTACCGAGTCGAGCTACTATCACGCTATCACGACTCAAAGGCCTTCCTCAAACGAATCTTCACAGCATGCCATCAGTATTTCCTGGAGGGAGTTGAGCAGACCCAAGCCCAGACGAAGAACCAAGGCTTCACTGTGTCCGTGAATGAGGTCGCGATGAAGAAAGGCTTTCATGACCCAGTGGGGTGGAATGGCGAAAAGTCACTTCCTGTTACCCATCCTTGGTGGGAACCAGTCTTGGAGCTTGCCGCAGTCTAGGCCAGAATGGAGGTGGAGAAGATCATCGTGGAGGGGGCGGACGCCATGCCACTTCATTAGATTTATTTGTGATTCCTTTGTGTTGAAAAAGTAGATGTGCTGAACAAACTTTTGTTATTCTAATATGTAATCTCGAATTCGTTTTGTCGTATATTGTTTTATGTTCAATACATCGTCATCTTTTCCTATCTTTTGTAGACTGATTTCACTTGTCACTTATTAATGCCTATTGGACGCCTATATATCGTCATTACTCGCCCCAAGCATCGCGCACTTAAGCAATTTATTATCATGCACCTCGTCATTGCTCCTCTTAGATGATTAAATTCACTCACCAAGCCTTGCAGAAACTTAGCATCGTGACAACGGGCTTTTGCACCAGCACGATTATTGCTAAGTCCTTCAAGACTTGCATACCTGACTTCGTACGGTGTCCCCTGCCAAAGTGACCGCCCCACAACAGTCATCGCCGAGCTTCTTGAGCTTCAGACGATACAAATTTGAGAAAACAATTCACATATTTATTAACAATATTCCCGATTTGGACATGCGAGTCATAAACTATGAGAACACATTTCTCATAATCATAAATATACGGTGCTCAATTTGGATATGCGGTATCTATATATGCAAAATAATTTTCACATAATTTTGATTTGGATAATCATAAATTATGCAATTCATGAATATGCTAACAGGTTACGTATTAAATTGTTAATTATACGGCATTACACATTTGGATACGCGAGTTAAAAACTATGCAAAAGCATTTTGCATAATCCTAAAATATGCGGCAATCAATTTGGATATGCGGTAACTATATATGCGAAATAATTTTCGCATAATTTTAATTTAGATAATTATAAATCTTGCGATTCATGAATATTCGAACATGTTATGCATAATCGTTAATTATACGGCGTTATAAGTTTGGATATGCGAGTTGGAAAACATGCAAAAATATTTTGCATAATCCTAAAATAAGTGGCATTCGATTTGGACATGCGATAAATTAATATGCGAAACTTTCTCGCATATGGTAAATTATGTAGTATAATTTGGATATGCGTAAGTGTTTCGCATACTTGTTAACTATGCATCTGACATGCGAGTCAAAAAAATGCGTAAAATATAGAATAATGATTAATATGCGGATATCAATTTGGATATGCGATTACTATATATGCAAAATAATTTTGTATATCAACAAGTATGCGGTGAATTTGGATATATGACTAACAAATTGTTGTAAATATTTTTCCGGAGTAGAATCAAGAGATTCGAACACCGGGTCGTGTCTCACGAGGAAGGTCAGCCGGAATATTATGCACGTTTATTCAAGCACACAAAAGAAAATGAAATTCCTAAACATTCTAAATCAAAGATTGGTTTTGGTTTAATTATCACTACTGCGAAAATTCAAATTAAGCAATTAAGAAAGCAAGTAACGAGGAACAAGTAAGATTTAAGAAGCTAGGGAGTCGGGGATATCCGTTTTGGTTCGAGTTGTGACTATTGGGCAAGTGATCGTTCGATTAAGTGATTTGAATAATTTGCTCGTTCAAGTACTCATCCTCAATAACTCTTCGTAACAAGAGAACAAACTCGAACGGCAAAATTAACAAGTCATTTAACTCCTAGGCAATACAGTTACGAACAAGCCTAGTTTATACTAGTCTATTTCGACCGACTCCTCCCCTTTCGGTTCTAAGAATCGATTAAATTGGACTAGAAGGTTGTTAACCGACTAATCAATAAGAATAACCATCATTATGCGAGAATACATCGAATTCAATTGTAAATTGGAAATTGAAGTGTCACCCTTCAATAATTCTCAATATTCTAGCCTAATATATGAAAAACCCTTTTTAAGAATAACTCGTACAAAGAGAACGATCAATAAATCCCAACAATCACAAACGAATACAAAACATTAATCCCCTATTCCCTAGCAAATGGATTTAGCCAATCATAATATATTCAATATCATCAACCTCAACAATCAAGACAGACATATTCCAAGATCAAACGAAAATAAAATCTTACGAATGATGTAATCCCAAGGTTGAATCTGATAAACAGGCTTAATTCCAAAGTAATAGCAAAATCTGAGTTTAAATCTGAGTTCTACGTCGAAAAATGTGTAAGGAAAGTGAAAAACGAGCAAAAGAGAAAGAGGGTAGGGTTTTTTGTTATTGGAGTCGAGAGAATGAGAGATTCATCGCAGCCCGATCTGATTTTTATACTCAGCACGGCATCACGGCGTGGGGGGTCTTCGCGGCGCGGCACGGCCCTTCAGCACGGCGCGGAGCAGTCCCGCGGCGCG
>BKCP01005727.1:381987-413700 GCA_008636005.1 Striga asiatica
AAAAGTGTCACAAACTACTTATCATCTATCAAAAAAAAGGGGTGAGGGGATGGATATTGAGATGGTAAAGTGTGAGTGTTGTGGGCTGAAGGAGGAGTGCACGGAGGACTACATTAACGACGTGAAGGCGAAATTCGATGGGAAATGGTTGTGTGGTTTGTGTTCGGAAGCCGTTATGGACGAAATAAAGCGTGGGAAAAGGCAGTCGTGTGGAGTGGACGAGGCCATTAAGGCGCACATGTCGTTTTGTGGGAACTACAAATCGAACCCGGCCGTTCGTGTGGCCGATGGGATGAGGCAGATGTTGAGGAGGAGATCGGGCGACATGTCTTCTTCTTCTTCTTCTTCTTCAAAGAAGTACTCAAGATCATCAAGCATGTCACAAGTGGGATATTATTAGTTTACAATTGAAACCAAAAAAAAATATCAAAGGTGTCTTGAGGGAGGGATAAAATGGAGTAGTTGTTGTCCTTAGGCTCCTACCTCATCAATTTAAATAAAGTATATATATGATTTATCATTTCATAATTGCGTCTCTTGACTTGCTTTGTTTTGTACAGGGAGATTGATAATTTACTTGATTTATTAGAGACTTTCTGTCTTGCTTTTTGTCTGCTTCCTATCTGTTTTAATTTCAAGTCTTCCCNTTTAGAATTGTTTGTTTTTGTTATTTTCTTAGAATTATTTTTAATTTTAAGAATTAAAAAATATTGGCATTTACGGAAATTTTTAAGATGAGAGACAAGAAAATTAATTGTTCGAGATATTTACATACATAAAACTATTTATTTTTAATTCTTTTAATTTATTTAATTTTTAGACTACAGTTATTTGTGTTATATATATAGTAAACATTTATGATAAAAGATAATTTTATTAAGACGAAAACAAATAGAATGAACACCACGAGATGTTTTTGTGATATTTCCATGCATTTTGACCCCGAATCATGCAGCTGTCCCCAACCACAATTTTTTTTTTTTTAACAAACATGTATGATGACTAAATAGCATATTTAATGGTAGGAGTGCTTTAAATCTCTTCTTCAAGAAAAAGGAAAACAAAGTAAAAGACAGAGACAAGAATCTTAAGCATGCATTTAACCACTATAGTCTATTTGCGTTAATTAGCCACTAAACCAGAAATTAGCTAATAAAAAGCTCATAGGAATGATGCTTATTATAAAATGCTTTATTTAACATAATGGTTAATGATATTGTGTACCTAATTTGTCACAGTGCAAGTTGCATCATTTTTACACTTGAAACCAATTAAATTAATCCGTGAATTAATAGTCAGCAGATGGACAAAGAAGATACTCTCATTTAGCACTTGGTATCGTTTTCGAATAATTAGTTACCCAACTTTGGTCAACGGCAGTTTATTATAAAGGTCAACAAACTCAACTAACTCACTATTTGGACTTATTAATTCGGTGAATATACATATATTCAAGGAAGCAGACAAAGCCATGATTTACACCCACGGCCCACCCACATGGCTCTGTGTATTTGTGTTTAACTCAAGGCTATTATTATATTTATTATGTGGGGATAGACCTCAATCTAGTGATCAGGCATCTTATTAATAGAAAAAAAAAAAAAAATTACTATTGGTCTTAGGATGTCTAATGATTTTACAGTCATACATATATATAGCTTTAACACTAGCATATTAGGAAAAACTATACACAAAAGGAGGATAAGTGCTGACTGCAAAGAATAAAACTTCACAATAAAAGGTATGATCCATTCTCCAGATTTCTCATTCTAATCTTTATGCTTTATTCTCTTTGTGTGTGTGTGTGTGTGTGTGTTGAAACTTTTAGAGCAGTAACTACTCAAGCAACCTCTTATTTGTTTATGACAATCAGGAAGCTTTGACATTCTATTTAGATGCTACCATATTAATCCTTAGCCGGAAAGCTTTGACATTGTGTTCAGATGCTATGATAAAATCAATCATGCTTTCAGTCTTTTTGCCAAAGTATTCTCTCCATCATGCAAACCCCACAGGCCACGGCAAAAGAAACAATGGATTGGGAAAAAAGAGGCAAGTAGAATTGGTAACAGGAATAAACTAAACATCTGAAAAGAGCATAACAATCACTGCAAACTTCTCTACTTCAATTAAACGGCTGCTCGATAAATTTCTTTCTTGACATGATATTATTGCAACAGCGTCTACTGCCCCAGGAAAACTAAGCAAAATCCATAAAGAATTTCAGAAACAAAGAATTTACTCCAACAAATCATACAAACATATATGTAATTAATATACTCACAGTATCGTATCTTGAGAAATACGAATATTAATAAGTTTCAGAAATACCTCTCGATCAGTCAGTCACCAGTAGTCCTTGCAGGAACAAACACCATCCTCACAATGGTGAAATCTACTCCTATCTCTCATAACAGTCTCCATACCATACACCTTTGAAGCCAACTTCATAAACTCATGACAGTCCTCACATATCCTAAGATTCTTAATATTACAAATGCAAGACTGTGTGTGACGGTGTGTGCGTGGGGTGTGTGAGAGAGAGAGAGCATGAGAGAGATGTGAGGTGTTAGGTGGGGCCCACATGTGAGTAGGTGTGTGGTGGCGTTGGTCCCACTGTTGGGGTATGGATAATTACCAACAATGTCCTTGATGAAGGTATAATTTTATCCTTTATTCAAGCTGCTGATTGGATTATCTGATGTAATGGCTATATATATGTGGTCACACTGCGGTGAGAAGATGTTCAGTGAAAGAAATAAGAATACATCATAGTCATTAGATCATATCTATTAGATCAGATGATCCAACAAATTAAAAAAAAATCAAAATTTTACATTCGTTAAGGGAAGGCCACCATTGTGATAATTTTTCACCACACATAGAGGTGGGCCCCACTCCACATTAACCAACCACACCCACCTGTCACCCCACCCCACCCCACCCCCACACTCTCTCTCACACACACGCACACACAGAACACACACATACACACACAGTCGGGCATGAATCCCGTCGGCTTACCTCCGTTCGCGGTTCGCGGACCACACACACAGTACTCACTCACACACACACACACACACACACACACACACACACCGATAGAAAAGCTAGACCACCGCCATGGATGCCCGCCACCGGCCACCGTCCACTGTCATTGTTCCCGACATCGCAACGCCGTTGTTTTCCGTCACATCGACGCCAACAGACGCACAGCCACATTGACCGACACAACACGATGCTAATCACCCCGAGGTCGGAGGGCCAATCTCGCCGGCGAGCACGACGCCAACCACCGCACGTCCTTGCACCTGACGCACGGCAGGGAACACGTTGGCATTGTTGCAGAGCTCCGGTCGCGACAGTGTGGTTCGCACGGTCAGGGACACGGGAAAATCGCTGCATAGGTCTTCAATTTGTGCAGGGGATGAGTTTGTAAATTAGACTAGTCTCAAGGTCCTGATTGTAATTTCTGACATTTTGCTTATATTTCAATTTAGTCCATGAGTCAAATCTATAATTTATAAAAATATATAAAAAAAATAGTATCTTTTATATGTATATAAAATATGTATTTTCAACCCAAAATAATTTTAAAATATTTAATAAAAACGTAAAAATATAAATATATTTTTATAATATAAAAATTGAATTATTTTATTTATTTGTATAAATTCAGTTAGCCCGAACCGGTTTTAGTTTGGATTTGCACATGAAAAAAAAACACTGCAGATTACACAAATAATTTTAAACGAGATGCATCAATGACTATCAAATTGCACAATAGTATTAATTTTTATCTTTTATCTGTCTATATATATTATTTATTTTCAACAAACAATAATACAAAATATCAAATAAAAAATTGTAAATACTAAATATATTTTTATTATATAAATCATTTGATAAATGCAAAATGACGTTCATTGAAATACACGTTATTAAAGTTCATAAAATTGAGATGCACATAAAAAATATCCGATCACTAGACTGCACAATAATGTTAGACAATGTGCACATTATTGTTTGCAGAGATGCACATTATTAATTTTGATAATAATTATCAAAATTAATATAAAATATTAAAATAGTAAATATATTTTTTATAGTATAAATAAAAAATCACTTCGACTTTGGTTAACCGATCGAATAAACTGATTAGTTCCGTTCACTTTTAGTATGGATTGTGACAAATAATTAAAAAATAACTACACCTTGTGTGCACATTAAGTGGATAAGTGCTGACTGCAAAGAATAAAACTTCTAAGAGTAGTACATAAAGCTACACAATAAAAGATATGATCCATTCTCCAGATTTCTCATTCTAATTTTTATGCTTTATTCTTTATTTGTGTGTGTGTGTGTGTGTTTATTGAAACTTTTAGACCAGTAAACTTAAGCAACCTCTTATTTGTTTATGACAATCGGGAAGATTTGATATTCTATTTAGATGCTACCATATTAATCCTTAGCCGGAAAGCTTTGACATTGTATTCAGATGCTATGATAAAATAACCCATGCTTTCAGTCTTTTTACCAAAGCCTACTGGCAAAGTATCCTCTCCATCATGCAAACCCCACAGGCCACGGCAAAAGAAGATATGGATGTCAGAAGTCAATGAGGGGTAAAAAAGGGCAAGTAGAATTGATCAGAGGAATAAACTAAACAACTGAAAAGGGCATAACAATCATTGCAAACTTCTCTACTTCAATTAAACGGCTGCTCGATGACAACTTAAGTTTCTTTTTTGACATGGTTTTATTGCAACATAGTCTACTGCCCCAGGAAAACTAAGCAAAATCGAAAAAAAAAAAAAAATCAGAAACAAAGAATTAACTGCAACAAAAATCATACAAATATATACGTAATTAACATACTCACTATCGTATCTTGAGAACAACGAATATTAATAAGTTTTAGAAATACCTCTCGTTCGGTCAGTCAGTCACCAGTAGTCCTTGCAGGAACAAACACCATCCTTACAATGGTGAAATCTACTCCTATCTCTTAGAACAATCTCCATACCATACACCTTCGAAGCCAACTTCATAAACTCATGACAGTCCTCACATATCCTCAGATTCTTAATAATACGTATACAAGACTTAATTTCCCGCCCAATCAGTCCATAAGACAATGCCAATTTCTCCCCATGCCACAGAACAACTTCCTTCTTCTCATCCTCATCCAAATCCACCACAACACCACTCGTGTTCGGGCTGTACCCGACCATTTTCAGCCTCTTCACCACCTCGTCCAGCTTGGCGTAAATCTCGTTCGACCTTTCATGCCTCCTGTCACCCACAAGAAACTCGTGCATCTCACCATCCATTTCAATCAAGCTACACCCTTTTTCCTTTAGTATTCCCTCGTTCTTCATCCCCCGTCTAATTACACCCACTCTCTCCCAATTCTTCTCTTTCGCGTATATATTTGATAACAACACGTGGGCCCCATCATGTTCAGGGTCCAATTCAAGAACGCGCTTTGCAGCAAATTCTCCCAACTCGAACTCGCCGTGAATTCTGCACGCTGACATCAGCGAGCCCCACACGACGATGTTCGGGGTCATCGGCATGCCCTCGACAATCTCCAAAGCCTTTCGGAGATTATTCGCCCGACCATACAAATCGACCATGCATCCATAGTGTTCCAATTTGGGCGTAATTCCGTATTCGCCCACCATCGAGTCGAAGGCCCTTTGTCCTTCATCGACTAGACCCGCGTGGCTGCACGCATAGAGGACGCCCACGAATGTTACCCAGTTGGGCTCAACTTTTTCGTTTTTCATCTGTTTAAAATATTTAAGGGCGTTTTCAGCATCTCCGTGGATGGCGAAAGCGCTCACCATGCTCGTCCAGGATATAACGTTTTTCGAACGCATCTGGATAAAAACCCGCCTCGCGTCCTCTAGACTGCCACATTTCGCGTACATATCTATTAGGGCATTGTTCACAGGCAATCTTTTCCCGAATCCTTTCTCGTTCACGTGAAGATGCACCTTTCTGGCCTGGTCCAATGCACCGAGACGAGCGCAAGCGGAAATAACGCTCAACATAGTAACTTGGTCAGGGTTAATTCCGTTTTTTGGCATCTCGTGGAATATTTTAAGTGCCTCTTGAGGTTTGTCGCTATCAGCATACCCGGAAATCATTGCACTCCAGCAGACCAAGTCCTTGCCAGACATTTGGTCAAACAAGAGCCGAGCGGCCTCGAGATTGCCAGCTCTCGAGTAGCCACAGATCATGGCAGTCGAGCTCACGACCGTTTTCGGGTTCAAATTGTCGTACAATTTTTGTGCCACGTCCATGGCGCCAGAGCTGGCATACATGTTTAGAAGGGCACTCTGCAAATGGGGGTTGTTAATTGAGATATTATTTTCGGATATTAACCCATGCACGAGTTTCCCGATTTCTAGGTTTCGAGCACGGCTGCATGCAGATAGGATGGTGGTGAAGATTCTCGAATCTGGTTGCATGTTAGAGCTCTGCATCTCGTCCAGGAGGGATAACGCATTGTTGAGAAGTTGGCTTTGGCAGTAACTGTTTTTGGGTAGGCACACAAGAATCAAGAAGGGTCATATAACTTTTGAATCAAGCCAGTCTTATCTCTTAAGATTATATTTAAGCTAAAATATCTGGATTTATTCCCTACCATATTGTAATTTGGTTTTTTAATTTGGCTACATCCTTCTTAAGAAGTTATACCAAAAGTGATGTGATGCAAAACAGTTTCTTGAAAACTGAAGAATGGCTGTCGGAGCATCAGGAATATATCGGGTTTCAAAATTTGAAATTTACCAAAACTCAATACTTAAATTTACAGTGCGAGGGACGAGACTCACCCATCCATCATGATACCCCAGGTGACAATATCTCTGTAAGACATTTTATCAAACACAAGACGCGCATCAGTTATGGACCCGCAATCCGCATACATTCTCACCAGCGCAGTCTCCACAAACGGGTCGGATACGAACCCGAGCTTCGCCGCCAGGCCATGAAACATTCTCCTTTCACTGAGGGCTGCAACTTTCGCGGCGGCCTTCAACAACGGCGGAAAGCAGAACCTGTCGACGGGAAAAGCGTTGGTATGCAGAGTCTGGAAAAAAAGGAGCGTGTGATCGTGGTTGTTGGAGCGGGAGAGGTGTTTGAGGAGCTTGTTGGCCAGATGCGGCGGCGGGGGGCGGTGTGTGGGGGCGAAGGAGAGGAGAGAGAGGGCGTAGGAGGGGAAGGAGAGGGCGGAGAGGAGGAGGTGCGAGAGGGTCTGGTGGTGGTTAGGGTGGTCGGGGTTTTTTAGGAGGTGGGCGTGGATTTTTTTGAGGTGGAGGAAGGAGGTGGCGGTGGAGAGGTTGGGCTGGTGGTGGCAGAGAGGTGCGGCGGCGGCGGAGGAGGAGAGGGGATGGAGGGCGGCAAGCGGGAGAGCGTGAGCCATGACCGTTTGACTGGAATGTGTGTGCAGTGTCGGGAAAAATTAACTACGCGTTCTTTTAAACGTTCAAATAAATGACATTTTAGATCTTTTGTACATATTTTCTATTATTACTCTCATTTAACGAATAAATAAACTACGTCTTTATATTCACTTTTTATATTTTTCAAAACAATTATCTCTATCTTTATTAATTACGGTTATTATTAAAAAAAAAATCTTAATTGATGTGCAACTTCTCAAAACTAGAAGGTATGTTTTATATTCCTCCCATCACTTTTTCATTCCGCCATAAGTTCATAACTAAAAAAATAAAAGATAAATGAAAAGCATGTTTAATACCCTTATATTAAGGTTTCATTAGCATACTTTTTTTTTTGGCTAATAACGGAGTTAATTTTCACTAAATTCTCGTTAAACTTGTTGATGTCCAAACTCGTGGTCTAATCCCCTCAGGACGCGCGTCAGTAGTCAATGGTCGAGTCAAGATTAATATTCGGCTGATTTGTTGCAACTTGTGTAGGAATTAATTATTGACAAAACTGATAACCTCTAAATGTCGGACACACATGTCAAGGTCATAAGCCGTCAATCGCGGAGGATATTAGAGCCATAATCATTAGGCATTAAATGTCGTTGTACTTTCCAGAAATAGAAAAAATATTAGTATTACTCATAGTTGTACTACACATACATACAGTATTTGATTGTACTGACATATAAATATGTCGAGAAGCCACTATAAAAGAGAGACTTTTTTACTCGATAGTAAATATCAAAGAAAAAGGCCGAACTACAATTCTTTTCGGCAAATACTTGACTAAAAGTTTAGTTCCTTATTTTCAAATAACTTGATATTTTTGTTGTTAGAATTTTACATAACAATAGTTTGACACTAGAGGAATAGCTCCAGCTGGTTTTGGAGTAATCTTCTACCTTAAGAAAACACCCTTGTGGATCAAAAAATGTCATCATCAAGCCAAGATAATCAACCTGAAAATAATGAGTTCGAACATTGATTTCGCTGCGTTGTTGCAAAATCTCGATTTTCTGAAAGGATTCTCAAATCTTTTGGCACTCACCTTACCATCCCCTCAAATATACCCAAAACACCTGCCAAAAATGACCTGAATATCGTTCAAGATTGAGGAAAGGAACCAGTTCAATCGCAATCTACCTCACAATCCTTTGATGACCACTTGAAAAACCTAAAGGAGAAATTTGATGACCGAAGCCATTTCTAGCAAATTGTGTTTTATTATCGAGTATGGAATGAATCCTGATCTTGGGTCGATCTCTCGAGAAAGGCGGTTCGGAATTTAGAATTGGTGTCAATCACACACGAAAAGAAAATAATTCCTAAACATTCTATTCAAGATTGGGTTGATTGAATTACCTAACGATTACTAAAAATATTAAACAACTAGAAGATTAGCAGAGGTTCTGGGGTGTCGGGAAATCTCATCAAGTCCAAAACTTATGTTGAATGCTTATTTGTTCAGTTACGTGATTCAACAAGCCTACACATCTAAAAGGTTATGCTCAATAAATTTTTGAAACAAGAGCACACACATAAATGACAAACTCATTCAATCAAATAACACGTAGGCAATATTTTTACGAACAAGTCTACCCTATGCCCGTTGTACGTGGTCGAACAATCCATATCTTTTTAGTGTTTAGACTATTTAAGTGAGCTAGACAATGATCAATCAACTAATTCTATTATTCAATCAACGTGCACAAGTTGAACAATACACATTCAACATAATTCAGGACAAGAATTAAAAACTCTAGCCTTAGGTGAATAGATTACCTTATACTTGGATCGAATTTCATGTTAATCGAATCAAATAACATAAATCCAATCAACAATAATAATAATAGAGAACTAAAAACAATCATATCATGAATTGCAAGAGTTCAATCCCAATGTATTTAGCTCCAACAATCCAAGCACGAGCGAAAATAAAAAACAGAGAAAGAATCCTTAGAAACCTATTTACAAGTTGATTCTTGGAGTGTCATCCTTCAACATAAAAAATCAAGAGACATAGACGTTCAAAAGTGAAATAACTTCGAAAAATGAGTTCTGGAATTCTTTTCTAGCCATGGGCATGAGTCCCAATAAAAGAGGATTCAAAATTGACCCAAAATACTGTCCAAATTCATTTCTGAAGTGTCGAAGTCTCGCGTCGCGATGGGTCGAGGTCAATGAGGGCGCTATCGCGCAAGGTCTAGGCATGCGGCCAGGCGCAATGCGAGGTCGCGCGCCATTGCGGCACGAGGGCCTTTATGGCACTAGGCATGGGACGCTTGGGCTTTATGTTGGTGGGCGAAGAGTGTCGCGCGCGACGCTCGCGCAGTATCGCGGCGCGAGGCCTGGCAAGGTCAACTGTGTGTCAGTGCACTGCGGGCTAGTACATGCTAATCCAGACTCAGAATTGAGTTTGGTTTTTTCCTACTCGTCGGCAACGAACCCTTTTAGAGAAATGTATTTGTACAACTGGACGCCTACTTTCTCTTAGGGCTGATTGAATTTCTGACACCCGAAGAGTTTTTAGACGAACTTATGTCGAGTTTTCAGACACATATTCGGCATCGTCAAGCATATTTCCAAAACACATTTCCCTAATAATGTATAAAAGGAGACAAAAAATGCATAAAATGCTAAAACGACATGAAAATACGTAAACGGTATAATCAACCTAATGATTGAAAAACCCATAGAACGAGCTCAAATGAACTCAAAACAAGACATAAAACCACACAAAAAATACTAACAAAAACATACACAATAAAGCCAAAAAGAAGGAATTGGGGAAAGTCTATCTGAAAGTAGCCCCCGTACTAAATACACCACCCTCTCAGTATCCCATCGTTGGGACGAAAAAAGCCAGTACCCGATCTTAGGGAGAAGATATTAAGAAGCCGAGTGGCCAGCGTGACTTAGAAAATGTGGTCGCCTTGAAGAAAAAAGTGGTTGAATTGAAATTAAGGCAGAACTTGACCAGTTGGGATTTCTTCCCACCACCTTTGACTGTGAACAACCCCCCAACCGACTCAGCCTCGCCACTGTCACCTAATATCTTGCTCTCCCCCTTGCTAGAGAAGATAAAAATTGACCGGTTATTCTGGATTTTTAAAAAAATTAACCACCGAATTTTTTAAGGCTTTTTTAACTGACCATTTAACCCATCCGCGGTCCGAATTTACGGTTTTTTTCGGTTAAAACTGGACCGTGAACATGTTAGTATATGTGTCCTAGAGACAATCAATTTGGGACAAATGTACTTGATCACATTCATATTATATTTGATGATATTCATGGTTTTGCATTAATTGATGAATTCTTTTGATTGTCTGTAATTTATTAATTAATGGCTCTCTTCAGTCAATACGTTCATTAACAGAGTGAGATGTTAATTGATAGAGTATAACTCTTAAATTACCTCAATCGATGATCATTAAGAAAATGGATATTAACGATACGTGATAGATTGATATGTGGTCTGCATCACATTCTTTGAGAATATATTATGTCTCACTACTATGAATAATTGTTATTCGTGATGGACACATGGATACTTTGGAGAGTATTGGTATACCCTACCGATAAATCATTTGTTTATGTGTCTATGGGAGCATCGGTGTGTGGAATGGTGTAATAGTCCTTTGACTTGAGGTCAATACGCAATTCATGTATAGAGTGATTTACTTAGACCTAGTCCAAAGCTTACGCCCTTATGGGTAGATACGGGCTTGTGTTGGGTAGGTCACAATATACGTGGAATTGGTAGTTGAGCCAATATAGGATTCATTCCTCGAATATAGTTTCGAGAGAACACTCGTTTTCTCTATACTGGGTTGATAAAGTCATTAGTCAATGCACGTGATTATATTTGAAATGGTGTTCAAATATAATTAATTGAAATCAACCAGTGAGATGAGATAAAATGATTAAGCTGTTTGGATAGACACACGTTCAAATTCTAAGCTTAATCGAGTGGTTCGTGAATGAAGGGACCGTATCACTATTGAGTTCTACACGAAAGGTTTGTTTGCTTTGTCTATGTAAACGTACTTCATATTTTGAGTCCGTCCTTCGACGCAGTCTAAGAGTTTCGTGAGGATCATAAATCGGATTTATGTCAATATATGAAGGCCTATAGGGTCACACAATATGCAATCCATTTTTCGTCTAAGAGTGAATCGAGAGTGTTAAATATTCAATTAGATTGGAATATTTAATTTTATAATTAGATTATTTTCTATTCGATAGAAAATATATAATGAAGTTTAATTGGACTTAAACTTAATTATATCATTAATTGGATTAGGTCCAATTGCCTATTGGGCTATAGGTTATCCTAAAACCCATATAATTAGGTTTAGCCTAATTATAAATAGGTTGTAATGTCATATCAGATGAAGAGATCAGATAATTGAGATACGCCGTAAAAACACAAAAACTATATTTGCTTTCTGACTGAGGATTCCTAGCGTCTTCACCGGAAAAGATTCACTGTGTTGGATCGTGCACGGGGATCTGGTTTGCGTGGATACCATAGTTGAAGGCAAAGCTTAAACTGTAAGTTCTCGCAGATTTATCATATCGAATAGCTATAGCCGGATCTTCATTGTTGGTAAGAAAATTTTAAAAATCGGCTGCGTGTGCGATTGATTCGTACGACTGAAATCCAACAGAACACCCCTAATATCTATAGTCAATTTCACATTTTCAGTTAACACAAAATTGAATTTAATGTGAATAATAATAATAATAACTTTTCGAAATATTCATAACTTGATGAATTGATATTTGCTCAAATGATATTTATTATAAGACATGTGTTAATATACAATTTTGAATAATTATGAATGATTACATAAGTCGTGGTTTTTGAATGTTGTATATTTATTGGATGTTACTGTTAGAGTAGGATACCCAGCGTTCCAATCAGATTGGACGTATTCTACTTGTAAATACAATCTATTGGAATTATATTAATTAAAAGGCATTACTTTATCTTAAGAGTAAGCATTTATCCTATATTTGCACTTAAGATAAAATCCCTAGATCACATATAGCTATAAGGTATGGTTGCGCATAGAGATGGTGATCATGGAACATACCTTGAAAGCTGTGATCTTAAATACAGTTCCAAGTCGACGGATGTTTCGAGATGGGATATCGAATAATCCATAAAAGACTTGCACATAGTATGTATGCTTGTTTGACAAGAATGTTGCATTCCATCAACATTAGCGTGGGGCGCAAGTACATATATGTGGGTGCTTGTTAGAGAACAAGTTCACTGAACATGACCGTATGAAAATTCTTAATGAAGAATTATTTTAGTTAATAATCTGTCGAATAAGAATTTTCATATTACAATAGTACATGACTAATCCTTAGACTTGAGGCACAATGGTAACTTTGTGCATATACGTTCTACTTTGATTTATCCTTTTGGTTGCTAGCACAATCGTATAAAGGGATATTTTGGGTATTATGTTAATATGTATGGAAGTTTGTTAGTGGCCAACAAAGGATTCGACACGTATGAAGATACGAGAATTTCCTATGTGTTTCATAGTTAGTAATTCAAAGTCCTTGGCCAAGGCAGAGATGAATGGAGATTCATACCTGGATTACTAAACATGAAATAGAATCATAGTTATTAAATCAATTTGGGTTTCGACTAAAATCATACCCAAGATTTAATCGGGAAATTAGATGTCGAAAGGATTTTACATGTATGGAGTTGTAATTGGAATAGGTTTACTCGCTATTCAATTAATACTAGATTCATGCTACTTGCTAGGTGTTACCATGATATGTGGGTTCTTGAATTAAGGAGTTAATTCATGAATAAGAGTTAATGTGATTAACTCAAATTACAAAGAGTTGTAAACCCACTACTAGTATTAACTGTGAACCTAAAAGGTCACACCAATTTTTGAATGAAGGTGAAATTCAAATAGAAATTCTAAAGAGTTAGAATTAATTGACAAATCTAATTTGATTAGATGTCAATTAAAGGAATATATTAAATTAATCAATTGGATTGATTAATTGAATTTTGGATATTAATTTAGTAATTAATGGAATTACTAATTAATATTTGGAATTTAAAATTAGATTTTAAATTTCAAATCCAAATAATAATATGATTATTAAAATGAGGAAATGGAATAAAAGAATAAAATAATATAAGTCTTGAAAGATGCTTTCAAGAATTATTATTTTATGATATATCTTTAATATGATTAAAGATTAAATATTAATAAGAATAATTAATTATGGTGGTTAAGAGATTCTATCTACTTAACATAATTAATCTTATTCTTATTAATTGAATATTGGGTGGGGAATAGTCTTGAATATTTTATGAAAATATTCTTGAAGACTTTTTATATTTTATGAAAATATTCTATCCAATATTATTATTTTATACTAAAATGTTTAGTATAAATATGGACATGTTTGATGTTCAAACTAAGTCTTAAGGTTAAGATTTGATCTTAATGAATTCCATATAAGTTCTTAAGAAGAAAATTCAAGTGTTGAATAATCCCTCAAAATACAAGAAAGAGTTCTTGTAAATCTTATCATAAATATATTGATATTTTAGTTAAGTTTAAAAGGAGTTTTAAACTTAATCTTAAGATAAGATTTGATATTAAGATTTGATCTTAATTTTTCAAAGAGTTGAAAAAGAGAGAAAAGAAGAAGTGTTCTTCAAAATCTTCAAATTACAAGAAAGAGTTCTTGTAAAATTTCCTCATAAATATATTCTATTCTATTGAATAAAACCGATACTTTTCTACTAGCGAAGAAAGAGGTTATCGGAACCGGATTTCAAAAGGTGGATACGTTTAGAGGGAAGACACGTGGATTCCTAAGCGAGTAAACACAAAGTGTTGCTGTTATCAAACCGGGAATCGATTCCCTCATCCATCGACAATTTTGAAGGAGTTCAAGACTAAGGTAAATTTAGAATTTACTTATAACAAATCAAAATTTGTATATGATGCATGTTTTAAAGATGACGATCAGTTAATTCGCAATTAGTATGTACGGGTGTTGTATTTATACGATAAATACTTACTTTAAAAATTTTTAAATTCCGCTGCGTACAGCCCGTACGGTACTAGCGAACCCAACAGTTACCAGAAGGAATATATATATATATATATATATATATAGCAAAAAAAGAAAAATATTGGATAGTTCTACATTTTTTTCATTCTTTTGCCCTCTTCTTTCTCTTCCAAGAAAAAAGAAAAAGAAAAAAAAGGGAAAATAAAACACAAATAAAGGTACAGTCAAATACAACACCCCAAGACTCTCATCAACTCTACAGCAAAGCTTACCAACTATCGTCTACACTCTACACTGCACATCTATTTATGTTGGTTAGCATTTCATTTTTTTTTAATTCATTGTATTTTTCTTGCTATATTATATTCTCGTCACCAAACTCTATTCCCCTTTTGGCCATCGCAACACATTTTGTGAAAAACCTAGAAAAATTGCGTATTTGGATAACTGTAAACCACACACAACTGCAAGTCTAATCTACACTCCATAGACCCATAGACGATACTTGGCTAATTTTATTTTCTCCGTTCTTTTTGTTGTTTGGTTGATCAATTTTTTGCAGCCATTATCGACTCGATAGCTTGATATCGGCTTCAGGTTAGTCTTGCTCTCTTTTGGGTTCTTTGATTTGAGTAGAATTATTATTATTATTATTATTATTATTATTATTATTTAGAAATGAGCTGTTTTTGTGTTGAATCTTTGGATCTTTAATTGCTTTGATCGTTTGCTGATTGTTGGTCGAGTGATTTTTTTTTTTTTAATTTTTTCAATTCAAATTTTTTTGATTGATTCTGTGCCCTATCGTTTTCTTTACTCTGTTGATGTTCACTGGGTATAGCGCAATGGCCTATATTTCTTTGTAGGCCTTGAATTTTCCAATGTTCTGATGAAACTAGGTTAATTTATGGAAAAAAAAACATCTTAATTTGATCATTTGGAGCTGTACAACATTTTACCCCCAGTGGTAGTCAAGCTCTTTTGCTCCCTTTATATTAGATTTAGTTGGAACTTCTGAAGGTCATCATCAATTTAGTTGGATATATAGGAACCGGTTTTAAAATCTGCAAACTTGCAGTTTAATTTTGTAAAGGATTCTTAGTCATTCGAAATGTAGGCCAGCTCGAAATTTCTCCACGTGCCACACGTCCAAATTTTGATTTGGAATATCAATGTATATGGTTTATAGTGCGGATATCTATTCCCATTATTCAGGTTTCCTATCGATAATGTCTAATTATACTGATTTATAAGATCTTGGTTAGTTGCTGGAGAATAATATAAGCATGTCGAATTTTTTTATTTAGAAGATGTTGAACTGTGATTAGGGATAATTATATCTGAGTATAAGCAGAACAAAGTTTGTGATTGTCATTGCGTGAAATTAAGCTTTTGCTAAAATACTTGACTGTTTTGATCTCCTAGTTAAACTATGTTTCATTGTTGTTAGTGTTTGTGACCATCTTTACTGCCTTGTCCCAACGTTTGTCTTTTTGCTCATTGGTAAGGCATGGATTTCTTTATTAACAATCGTTTCTCTTATTCATGCGCGAGAGAATAATTAGATAAAAGATTGTTAATAAGAGAAAAAGCAACTCAATTCTTAAAGCTCTCAACTTTCACCATTTTTTTCAACTAAATTTACCAAACACTATCTGAGTTGCCAACCATCACAAAACTGGCATGGTTAACAATTTATTATTCTTTGGTTAACAAAACTAGCATGATCCAGAACGTCCGTGTTAGATTTGTATAATCATCCTCACCTAACTCCTATCTGGTTGATTAATGTCTTCCGGTGGTGATATTTATTTAGCCCTAAATCTTGTGAATGGCCATCTCCACCTGCCGAGCTGCCTCC
Organism: Striga asiatica; assembly: GCA_008636005.1. Taxonomy (NCBI): domain Eukaryota; kingdom Viridiplantae; phylum Streptophyta; class Magnoliopsida; order Lamiales; family Orobanchaceae; genus Striga; species Striga asiatica. Next base: position 398,389 of record BKCP01005727.1, read on the forward strand.
GCTAACCTGCGCCTTCTCTCATATCCCTCTTTCACTCGATCACCACCGGCGAACATTTCTCTGATCTTCGCCGTTAAACAGGATTTTAGCTCCCTTCGACTAAAATCGAAGGTCTCGAACAGAAGAACGAAAGCATCTATGGCTGAGATCGTGACTCCGAAGAGCAAAGGGAAAGTCCAAGTGTTCGACACTGAGGAGGATCTGGCAGTGGCACTCGCAGAATACACCGCCGATCTAGCCAATAGAATCTCTCGGGATAAGGGCTCGTTTACTGTCGTTTTCTCCGGTGGTTCTCTTGTTAAGTCCCTCAGGTTAAGTATCTTGTTCTTTATTTATTTATTTATTTATTTATTTATCTGTCTCACTTTTGCAACTTGATTGAAATTGTGGGTTTTCTGCTTACTGATTTATATTGTCATATTTACAACCGCAGTAAATAATATACTGTTAATGCCAATTAATAGTTTAATCATGATATTTACTTGCTTATCTTATTTCCCATATTGACTTTGTGTTTGGTGATAAAATTAAAGGAAACTGGTAGAGCAACCTTACATCAATTCAGTTGATTGGTCAAAATGGCACATATTTTGGGTGGATGAAAGAGTGGTACCTAAGGACCACCCAGATAGCAATTACCTCCTTGCCTACAATGAGTTCCTTTCAAAGGTATTGCTTTCTTTAATGAAATAAACTATCCCTGTATGATATGAGCTGATGATATGAACAACATGGATAATGTGATTTTGAATTTATCAAATGTTAGATTTGATTTGTGTTACAGCTTTGTGACTTGAATGCACACTAACAAAAAATGATACAGTCCGTGCATGTCTGGGGTATAAAGTTATATGATGCACCTTTTTCATTATCAATTTATAGCCAGACGACTTTTTGTTTAAGCATTTAATGATTATTCATGATATATAAAGCAATGAAATGAGTCAACTTCAAAAGTGATACGTATCTATGTTTAAGGTTTCCATAGTTTAGTTATGTTATTTAATTAGGGTTAGAATAAGGTGATGGGTTGGGCATTTGCTTAGGAACCCTAGTTTGTTTTATTTAAGTAGTAGAGTTTAGGTCTCTTAGGGGAAGAAAAGAATAGAATTGGCTTAGGCAGTAGAAATCCTGATCGTTTGTGCTTGGGGCAGTCTCGCCTGCAATTGTTTCCAGTTCTTCTCGTTTCTTTCGCTTTTCTATTAATCAATTTCAGTTTTGAATTTCTTCTTGCAATCCGCTCTTCACCCTATCCAAAAGCAAAAGATCTCTATATCAATGCTAGCAGGGTTCACATTCAAAAGCTGCATAGCTTCAAGAGCATCACTGAAATATGATCACAGAAATTCAGAGAAATTTAGGACCAGCTTAATAATTCACCACATCCCAGCAGCAGATTCAATCGGATATACAGATATACAGACATAAACTTCAGTATAACACCACATAAAGGATTAAACGTCATCACAATCAGTTGGTTCCTCGTAAATGGAAGCAGTAACAATCAATAAGACAATAGATGAAATCCGAAAGCTTCAGATTTAGGAAGGAGAGATTACTTACAGAACGGAAAAGAAAAGCCAATTGAGAAGAATTCTTGAAATAATGCGAATTTTTTATTTTGGGCGAGCAGCCGAGCCTGAATTGGGAAAGAAGATTCGGTTTTTGATTAAGAAAAACCACCCCTAGTTTTTTCTACTTGCATTTGTCGGAGGCAATATTGCTTTTTAATATTTTCTTGCATCTTGTTGCTGTGTTAGTAAGCTCCAAATCTTCAATATCAGAAATCTGCTTGCTATTTCGTCCCAAATTAAGGCTTTCTTGTTTTAGCAGTTATTCTGGGGTAGAATCAAGTTTGATTCAAATTATCAATCTAAAAGAGCATAAGCTAGAACTTATTTTTAAAAAGGTTTTGATTGCTATCAACAATTTGATCTGTTGATCTAACTCCTTTTATTTGTTCGCTCCACAAGGAAGATGTGTGTGTGCGTGTATAGTTTTCAGACATTGAAGACTTTTGTTTTACTCGACTGAGACACTACTGGAACCAGTAGTTTCTGTCACGTTGAAATGTTGTAGTAATAATTTATTGCATTGTTGAATCCTGGAAAACCCCTGAAGCAAAAAACTTAATTGTCACAACTTCGTTTGTTGCAAAATATATATTTATGATGATTTTGTTATTTGCCATTACCCATTATTTCATTGTTGCTATAAGTTGTTCTTTTGCAGTAATTGTATTTTTGAAATGTTTTTGTAAATATATATGGCTAGATTTTTTATTTTTATTTTTTTTTCCATGCCAAGTGCTGAAACCCCGAGGCACATTGTCATAAACACAGATAAAGTCACAAATTGTGCAGATTATTCATTTTTTTTTTTTTGTAATAATTTCTATATACAACAGTCAACATACCAAAGAAGATATCTTTACGCTATCAAATTTTATGTTTTTTACGATGTGAAATATTTTTTAATCCACTTCTTCCTACAGGTTCCAATTCCTATTGATAATGTACACGCCATAGACGATACATTATCAGCAGAAGCTGCTGCCGAAGATTACGAGACGCGCCTCGATCATCTAGTGAAAACCAAAACACTCGACCAATCCCAAAATGGTAAATTCCCCAAATTCGATCTCATGCTAATGGGCATGGGCCCAGATGGCCACATTGCTTCTTTATTTCCTAGTCACCCTCTCGTTCAAGAAAACAAGAAATGGGTTTCGTTTATCAATGACTCGCCTAAACCTCCCCCGGAAAGAATTTCATTCACTCTCCCGGTTATAAATTCTTCGGCAAATGTAGCCCTTGTTGTGGCCGGTGCTGGTAAAGCAAGTGCAGTTTATACTGCGCTTAGCGATGTTTCGAATTGTGAGGTGCTTCCTGTTGGACTTGTCGAGCCCGAAGGTGAGTTGACTTGGTTTTTAGACAAGGAGGCAGCTTCCAAACTTTGATTGTTTATTTATGAAATAAGGTGTATTTGCATTGTATTAATAAAGAAGAATTTCGGTTGGATTTTCTTGAATTTTTAGCCCGGAGAAGGAATGGATTTCTTGTTGAATGTTGAACAACCTTAAATAGCTGTTTGCAAGGTTCAAGATTTCAAGCTCTTTGGGCATGTCTTTTAATAGTAGTGGTGAGGTTTTATTATGTTACTTGTTAGTTTTAATTGTGTGCAAGAATGTGCAGAAATTGGTGAATGTAAAATGCATCAGTTGGGTGGGTGAATAGAAAATGTGCTTACTATGTTTGTGTAATTTTCGAAAAATTGGATCTTGCTTTTTAGGGATATAATTATGAAAATTGATTTGATTAATTGTATTATCATCTCATGTAGATATTAATTTTATTAATTATATTCACTTATCAGAAGCACTTAAAATATATAACAAATAATTAGAATAGTTGTGTTTGACTCATATTGACTTAGTGAATAATTTACAACATGAATAATAAAATTTGCTAAAATGTATTAACCATTAAATAGTATATATCCTTTGAATACGGTTTTATTGTGAATACTCTAAAAATTTACATCAATATATTAATGAATTTATTATTTGATGGTCCGGTGAATTTAAGAATTATAAATTGCACACTAAAAATATATGTAAAAAAAAATGATTCAAGTTGTAAAAAAATAAATAAAAATGAGTAAATAAAATAATATAGTCAAATGTCATCATTAAAATATAGCATTTGGTGATAATTGAAATATATAATTTATCTAAACATATAAATGGTATATTAATACATTCATTATATATGTTTAATAAATAAAGAATTAAATATACACAAAAAAAAATTGTTTACTACGAAAAAATTTGTTGTATAAACGAATAAAGTTACTACAATTTAAATTTAATTATCAAACAATTAATATTTCATGCATCTAGAATTAATAAAGGAAAATAAAACTTAGGGATTGAAAGTTAGTTAGTTATTGAAGGAAGAAGGGAGGCCGCTTCGAGGAAGGCCCAGACAGCAAAGAAGATGCCGACGTGAATCCTCGAAGGAAGAAGCCGCAACAGGGCGGCCCCCACGAAATCATGACTTTCTGCCCCACCCATCAAGATGAGACCGGCACCTCCAGGGGCAGAAAAAGGGACCGGTCCCCACGCACCAGGGCCGACCCGGCCAACCTCCCAACCCGGCGCGTCAACACAAGTCGGAGCGAGTCCCTCCTCTCCAGGAGGCAAACCAAGGCTTATGCCTGACAAACCTATCATGCTGGGCAAAGGGTGATGCACGCCAACAGCAGGCCGGCGCCAGAGCCGATCCCAAACACCATCACCTTCAACGATGAGGATGCCTTCCTGTTCGACCACCCCCACTCCGACGCCCTGGTGATCACGGCACCGATCATGGCGATAAAGATCCATCGCATCATGGTCGACACCGAGGCCTACGCCAGCATCCTCTACTACGATACCTTCAAGAAGATGGGGATCGATGGGAAGGAAGTACAGCCCTGCCGGGAGCGGATCCAGGGTTTCAATGGGCAGACCATCGCCCCGGTCGGTCAAGTCACGTTGCCGATCTGGTTCGGGGAGAAGGGGCAGACAATCTTAGAAACTTTCAAAATCGTGGACTGCCCAAGCGAGTACAACGCCATTCTGGGCAGGACGGCTCTCTACAAACTGAAGGCCGCCGTCTCCATATTTCACTACTCCCTCAAATTCCCAACTTCCGATGGGGAGGGGACCCACCGGAGAGACCAGAGAGAGGCGCGGGAATGCATTCTGACCATCCCGCGCACCGAGATAAATATGGCGGACCCTCAGGCGGACGCCGAGGTGACAGACAGGTTCGCACCCGTTGACCCCCTCGAGTACCGACCCCGCAAACACGGAACCCGACACGGGGGCAGACAACCTGGCCCCCGGTGCCGTAAGGCATGGATTTCTTTATTAACAATCGTTTCTCTTATTCATGCGCCAGAGAATAATTAGATAAAAGATTGATAATAAGAGAAAAAGCAACTCAATTCTTAAAGCAACCGACAAAGACAAGGTGGATAAGACCCGCTACTGCTCCTACCATAAGGCGCATGGGCATAATACCGACCAGTGCCGAAATTTGATCTCGGCACTGCTCAAACTGATCGATGATCCCCAGCTCTGGAGGTTCACCCACTCCGGAGAAAAGAGGAAGAAGGGAGGCCGCTTCGAGGAAGGCCCAGACAGCAAAGAAGATGCCGACGTGAATCCTCGAAGGAAGAAGCCGCAACAGGGCGGCCCCACCGAAATCATGACTTTCTGCCCCACCCATCAAGATGAGGCCGGCACCTCCAGGGGCAGAAAAAGGGACCGGTCCCCACGCACCAGGGCCGACCCGGCCAACCTCCCAACCCGGCGCGTCAACACAAGTCGGAGCGAGTCCCTCCTCTCCAGGAGGCAAACAATGGCCTATGCCTGACAAGCCTATCATGCCGGGCAAAGGGTGATGCACGCCAACAGCAGGCCGGCGCAAGAGCCGACCCCAAACACCATCACCTTCAACGATGAGGATGCCTTCCTGTTCGACCACCCCCACTCCGACGCCCTGGTGATCACGGCGCCGATCATGGCGATAAAGATCCATCGCATCATGGTCGACACCGGGGCCTACGCCAGCATCCTCTACTACGATACCTTCAAGAAGATGGGGATCGATAGGAAGGAAGTACAGCCCTGCCGGGAGCAGATCCAGGGTTTCAATGGGCAGAACATCGCCCCGGTCCGTCAAGTCACGTTGCCGATCCGGTTCGGGGAGAAGGGGCAGCCCACGAAGACAATCTTAGAAACTTTCAAAATCGTGGACTGCCCAAGCGAGTACAATGCCATTCTGGGCAGGACGGCTCTCTACAAACTGAAGGCCGCCGTCTCCATATTTCACTACTCCCTCAAATTCCCAACTTCCGATGGGGAGGGGACCCACCGGAGAGACCAGAGAGAGGCGCGGGAATGCATTCTGACCATCCCGCGCACCGAGATAAATATGGCGGACCCTCAGGCGGACGCCGAGGTGACAGACAGGTTCGCACCCGTTGACCCCCTCGAGTACCGACCCCGCAAACACGGAACCCGACACGGGGGCAGACAACCTGGCCCCCGGTGCCGAACTGACGGACCCCTGTCTGGAAAGTGAAACTGCCGGCCCAGCCGAGGACAGAGCTGAAGCCGACCTCGACAGGGACAGGGGGAGAAGGGTTGGCAAAAGGCCGATCATGGAGGAGGACGAGCTCGACCCCCGGACCCAATACGAGGAAAAACGGGGAACAAAGAGGGCCGAACCGATGGACGAAGTCGAAGTCATCTTCATCGATGAAGAGACTTGCCAGAAACAACTCCGGATCGGGAGCAGGTTGCCGGGGCCTATGAAAGTCGAACTGACCGAATTCCTCCGACAAAACGCAGATGTCTTTGCGTGGACCCACGAAGATATGGTCGGCATTGACCCCCAGGTCGCCTGTCACCGGTTGCTGGTCGACCCCACGGTCAAGCCGGTCGTGCAAAAACGAAGGAAACTCGGCCCGGACCGACAGCAAGCCTTGGAGGAAGAAGTGACCAAGCTCAAAGATAACGAATACATTCGCGAGGTTCGGTACCCGACCTGGGTAGCCAACCCGGTACTCGTGAAGAAAAGCAGCGGAGCATGGCGCCTGTGCATCGACTTCTCCGACTTGAACAAGGCATGCCCCAAAGACAGCTACCCACTCCCTCACATCGATTACATGGTTGACGCGACCTCAGGGCACGAGCTGATGAGCTTCATGGACGCATACTCTGGCTACAATCAGATCCCCATGCATCCAGATGACGAGGAACATACCTCTTTCTACTTGGCACGTGGACTCTATTGCTATACAATGATGCCGTTTGGGCTGAAGAATGCCGGGGCCACCTACCAACGCTTAGTGAATAAGATGTTTGCTAGTTTAATAGTTAAATCCAAAGAAGTTTACTTTTGGCGTCGGTTCGGGAAAATTCTTGGGGTACATCGTCAGCCAACGCGGCATCGACGCCAACCCCGAGAAGATCAAGGCAGTCCAGGACCTTCGACCGCCGACGTCGATCAAAGGAGTTCAGAGCCTGACCGGCAAACTTGCCGCCCTGAGCAGATTCATCTCGAAGTCCACCGACCGCTGCAAACTTTTCTTCGATGCCATCAGGAAAAATCACAAGTTCGAGTGGACGCCGGCCTGCCAAGAGGCGTTGGAAGCCATCAAGGAAACCCTTAGCCTGGCTCCAACGATGCAAAAGCCCCGCCCAGGTGAAATGCTATATTTATATCTGGGGATTTCCGAGGTGGCCGTAAGTGCCGCCCTGATTCGGGAGGATGATTCAGGCCAGTTCCCGATCTACTACGTGAGCAAGACCCTCCACGATGCCGAGCTGAGATACCCGCCGATGGAGAAACTTGCCTTCGCCTTGGTGACTGCAGCTCGGAAACTCAGACCATACTTCCTGGAGTACCCGATCACCGTCCTCACGGCCTACCCGCTAAGACAAATCCTACATCGGCCCGACACCTCGGGCCGAATGGTCAAGTGGGCGGTGGAGCTGGGGCAATACAATATCCAGTACCGACCCCGAACAGCAATGAAGGGGCAGGTACTATCGGACTTCATAGCCGAGTTAACGCCGGGAGTCGAGGAAACGAAAGGCGAAGAACCTTGGGTGATGTACGTAGACGGGTCCTCCACTGCCGGACGAGCAGGCGGAGGAGTCGTCCTCGTGGATCCCCAAAAAAGGCTATTCTGTCATTCGATTCAATACCTCTTCCCGGCTACCAACAATGAGGCTGAATACGAGTCATTGCTATCCGAGCTCGCTTTGGCCGAAGCCATGAGTCTGACCGACCTCACCATATACTCTGACTCCATGCTAATGGTCAAACAAATTTCCGGAGAGTTCGAGGTCAAAGAGCCAAGACTAGTCCCCTATTTGGGACTAGTGAAGAAAAAGTTAGCCAAACTCCGGACCCGAATAGAACACATTCCACGGACCGAGAACGTGCAGGCCGACGCCCTGGCCCGTCTCGCCTCAAGTGCCGGGGTGGAGAGTGTTGAGTACGTGCAAGTCGCTCACAAGGAACAACCCTCTGTGCTCGGCATTTCGGTGATGAGCGCCGACCGGACCTCCGCGGACGAGGAACCGAGTTGGATGATCCCGATCCGGTCGTATCTCGAGACCGGTGCGTTGCCGTCTGACCCAAAAGAGGCCAGACAGCTCCGTACTCGAACGCTCGGTTTACGATCGTGGCCGGTGAATTGTTCAAAAGAGGATACTCGGCACCTTTGCTCAAGTGCATGGACGAGAAGAACGCCGAGTATATTCTGAAGGAAGTCCACGAGGGCGTATGCGGAAATCACTCTGGCGGCTACGCCCTCGCCCACAAAGTTCTCAGGCAAGGATACTACTGGCCCAGCCTGAAAAAGGATGCCTTGGACATGGCTCGAAGATGTGCAAAATGCCAGACATTCGCGCCGAACATCATCCAACTTTCACAGCCCCTCAAGTCCGTATTCAGCCCATGGCCATTCGCCAAGTGGGGCGTCGACCTGATCGGCCCCCTACCTACCGGAAAGGGCGGAGTGAAGTACGCAGTCGTCGCCGTAGACTACTTCACGAAGTGGGCAGAAGCCGAGCCGCTTGCCACTATCACCGAACAGAAAATGATCGACTTCCTATGGAAGTCCATCATATGTCGCTTCGGGGTGCCGAACTCGATAATCACTGACAACGGAAGACAATTCGAAGGAAAAAGGCTGGAGGCATTTTGCGAGGAGCACAACATCAAACATTTCTTCTCGACACCCTACCATCCTCAATACAACGGCCAGGTTGAAGCTGTAAATAAAATCATCAAACAAGGGCTCAAGGTCCGACTTGAGACCGCGAAAGGGGCATGGCCAGAGGAGCTCCCAAATGTGCTCTGGTCATACCGGACCACAGCTAGGTCATCCACGGGAGAGACACCGTTCTCCCTGGCATATGGGACCGAGGCAATGGTACCTGTCGAACTCGGCGCCCCAACCTTCCGGGTGACTCACTTCGAAGAAGAATCCAACTCCGAGTTGCTTAGAGTAAACCTCGACCTGATAGACGAGCATCGGTCACAAGCCGAGCTCAGAAACGCAGCGTACAAAAAGCGAAGCGAGAGATACATCAATTCCCAAGTCAAATCACGCTCATATCAGGTCGGCGACTTAGTATTAAAAAGGGTAACGGGGCCGGACCCCGGACCACTGAAGCCGAAGTGGGAGGGTCCCTACAAGATTAGCGAGGTCCTCCCACACGGGGCCTACCGTCTCGAACACTTGGACGGCACCCCCCACCAATACCCGTGGAATTCGGCAATTTTGAAAAAGTTCTACCAATAGGTCTAGGATAACCTTGTATTTCCACTTTTATATTTTACTTTGTAAAAGATGAGCAAACCTTGTAAAAGATGTATGTTTTCTATTCTTTACTTTGTAATTTTACTTTTGCCTTTAATAAGTGTAGATTGAGTCGAAGAGGCGTAATTAACGTAAGGAACGAAGTGTCGGCCGGGATCAGTACGATGACCTGGTCGGCACTAGCTGGGCTCAACTAGGAAGCCCAGTCAGGCCAATAATACCTCCGAGTCCGAACGCGAGACCGGTCAGGTAAGCTGCCACATAATTATGTGCAGGCCGGGTCAGTACGATGACTCGGCCGGCACGAGCCGGGCTCGGCAAAGTAGCCCGGTAAGGCCACTGCGCCAATGTAAGGAATGAAAAGTACCAAGTAAATAAAAAGCGCCGAGCCCCATATCGGGCTCGGCCGTGCAAATAAAAAGGAAGGATTGCCGGGCCCAATCTCGGGCTCGGCCGCGTAAGTAAATAAAAAGTGCCGAGCCCCATCTCGGACTCGGCCACGTAAGCAAATAAATACACAACACGGCACCAAGCCCACACTTTTGCATTCAAAAAACACATTCACTCAACATAAATAAGAGTAAGAACACTCAAGCGTAAATAAAAATACCCCAAAACCATGCATTCAAAAAACAAAGTGAAAATATTCATTACACAAATAAACTGTTTTGAAGAACAAGACCACACGCGGTCGAAATAACAAGGCACGCAGGCCGTCAAAAACAGGTTAAGAAATAAAAGCCTTCAGGAGATAAGGTCGGGACCCTCGAGGATGATCTCGGCATCCATTTCTGCCGCCATATTGTCTACCCCCTCGGCCTCCACCTCCTTGGTCCCCGAGGTGCCGACCCCCGCCTCAGCATCCGTCACCACCTTCGCCGCAGCCGCGGCCCCCTCTGCTGTCTCCATCTCGGCAATCACGGACCACACGACCCCACGTCTCGGCTGGGACTCGGGGTCGGGATCGGCCTCGGGCGCGAACGGCTTATATCCCGGCAGAAGCTCCCCAGGGGCCAATCGCCAAGTCTGCGGGGACGGGACGGCGCCGAACTTATCGAAGCCGACGATAATGTCGTCGTCCCAACCCCGGAGCCTGCAAACCACCGCGGCCTCATCGGGATCGACCTCGCAAATTAAGCCGCCGAAGTCCAGGTCATACCGGCCCGCCTTCTCGGTGAGGATGGCCCTGAAATCTTCAAGGGAGAGCACCCCAGCGTCGAGCCGCTGGAACAACCAATGAAGGTTAAAGGCCGCCGACATGTCCATGCTCTCCCTCATCTCCTCGAAGAATTGGACCTGGACCTCGGCGAAGGTCATGGGAGGAGGCAGGGCGATTGGCTCGCCGTCGATTTGCTTTGCCGTCTCCTTCAAGAGACAAACCTGGGAAGACATCCTCTTCCCGAAGTCCTCCAGCTGGGCGACCACCTCGGCGTGCTCCCGACGCACGCGCTCCAGCTCCTCCGAGTGGTTCTTGGAGGCCTTGACCAGGTCGGCTTTATGGGCCTCCTCGGCAGCGGCCACCTCGGCCGCCCTCCTCTCCTCGCTATCCGCCAGCGCCTTCTCCAACTCGGCGATCCGGGCATTCCGAATCTCCGTCGAGCGGGCCAAATCTTGCTCCGCCCGGGCCGCCCTCTCCTCAGCCTTCACCGTTGCGCCTTGCTGGAGGACGAGCTGATTTTCCAACATCTTTGCCTTCTCAGACTCGTCCTTCAGCTCGCTGATCCGGCCTCGGCAGACCACGTGCTCCTCCTCGAGCTTCCGAAGGGCGGCGCCTTCCTTCTGCGCCTGCTCCGCAACGTGGACTAGCTCGACCATGGCTCAGCCCACGGTCGCCATGGCGTGAGATGCAAGTTGGGGCAGTGAGAGCATGGGGAGGGCAACCTCGGCGGTGGGGGTCCACGAGGTCATGACGGTCCGTGCCGCCGACATCACCTGCTCGGGCAGGTTATGGGGATTGGGCAAGTCGATCGGCACCGCCGACCTGGCATCGATGAACCATTGATCAGGGAACCGCTCAAGGCTTTTCGAGAGTCTGGCCTTGCGGCCGGGTTCACCGGAAAGTAAGTGGACGAACCGGCCTGGTGCACAAAGGCCGACGACTCGCCTGCCAAGGCGGCCCCCTCTACCACGGCTGCTTTTTTCTTCGGGGGCCGGGGTGCCTCATTCCTCACCTCGGTGTCCCCCTCTTCCTCATCAGGCTCCTCCGAGAGGAGTCGGCGTTTTCTCTGACGCGGAGCAGTGTCTTGGTTGGCGGCACCTCGGCCCGACCCACGGCGCCTGTAGGCACCGACGCCGAACCCGACGGGGCCCGGGTTTCCCTCGGAGGAACCACCTCGGCAGGCGGTTTCGTTGGGGCGTGAGTCGAGGTCCCTGTCGAGCTGGACCCCGAGGCCTTCCTCTTGCCTTGCCCGGAGGTCAGGAAATCCATGCGGCTCGCCATCTTCCTTCCCTTCAGCGGATTGGGGTTGGCGCGAGCGTACTTCGTGGCTTCTTTGACCGAGCTAAATCCACACTCGCGAAGGAGGGGATAATATACTGTCCCAAGCAAAAGACCGGGTGAGAACAGATAGGGAAAGAAGATTAGACAATATCGCATTCTAAGAACAAACGAGGAGAGAAGAGGTACCGGGCTCGAAGGATTTGCTGTTGTAATCGGGGCAGAGATTGTGCTGGATCAGACTCTCTTCCGCGACGAGGTCTCGGTAGTAACGCTTCCCCTCGGCGAGACCTAGCAAGGTTTCGATCTTTGCGACCAGCTCGTCACTCGGCTCCACGCGGGGATTGTGGACTGAAACGCAAACACCGACCTGTTAGCAGAAAAGACAATAAATCAGAAAAGCAAAAGCGAAATGGGTAAACGACTCACAAGGGCCAGATATGAATTCGGTAGACGGGTGCCGAGCTGCATCGGGCATCTTCCACTTGCCGCCGACCCAGAACCACTCCGGCATATAGCCGTGCAGAGACTCTGGGACCCTATGAATCAACGACTTGTCCACGCCCGGAGCGACGGAGTTATAATAATTGCCGGTCTCTCCGGACTTCTTGAAGACAAATAAGGAACCCACGTCGGCGCTAGTCAGGTCTGCCCATCCTTGCTGACGGAACAGGACAATGAGACCGACGAGCCGAGCGAAGACCGTCGGGACTAGCTGGCTGATGCCGATGCCGAGGTCGCAAAGTATACTGTTCAAAGCACCGGGCAGTGGAAATCTGAGGCCGAGCAGGATGCTCGCCCGATAAACGCCGATGCAACCCGGCGGAGGGCAGTGGATGCGCTCACCCGCGTAGGGAGCAAAGATCCTCACCCCGGCACCGAAACAAGCCTTGCCTCTCAGTTTGGCAAGGTCGAGGTCGGTCCACACCGACGGGGTTATCCACGCGGTCGCGGAAGCAGCGGAAGGCCACACCCGCGGAGGACGGCACCAACACCCCGAAGGAGCCGTAGTGGCGGCCTCGACCTCGGCATCCTAACGAGCCATGGGGACTCGCTCTCTTCCACGGGTGTCGCCCCGAAGCGTCTCTTCAGCCAATTCGGCGTCGACGTCGGATTCAACGGGAGAGGTGGGGCCGGTCTCCTCCTCGGCCACCTCGACGTCAGACTGACCTGAGCCGAGGTCGATGATCTCGATCATGGGGAAGTCTGGGTGTCCCCCACGACACAGGTCCGCCGCCGCCGCCGCGGGCGTAACGCGGACGGCCGAAATAGGAGTGACTCTGAGTGGCTGCGCCGCCCCAGCCGTCGGAGGGGAGTAGACTACCAACTCCCCAGTTTCCTCCGCCGCGAAACAGCCATCTCCGGCAGGGTGGTCGGTTACATTACCAGAAGGGCTCGACATAATCGAAAATAGAAAAAGAAAAGAAGATCTGGAGATAAGCGGAGTTACCGAAGTTAAAATCGTCAGAGGGAGTCGCAAAAACCTCGAAAATCGCTCTGAAATTCTGCTCGGAAATTTGATTGCTCAGAGATTGGTTGCTCGAAAATCGCAGAAGTAGAAAACCCTTCGAGGAGGACGATGACCCGTATATATATGCGCGGTGGACCAACCACAGCATCACACGTGGCGCAGCATTCAAAATTCGAAAATTATGACGCGATCCAACGGTCGGAAGAGAAGTGATCCGACGAGTCACAAACGGCCGCGTGGGCGTCACGCGCCCCAAAAGCCGCCGTTTCGCTGAAACGACACGCCGTTTGACGCGGACGAATTAACGAACGACACGTGTAAAGGTCCTGAACCGGCGCGACTTTTTATGATCGACAGGAAGTGTAACGGTCACGACGCATTAAATGACCCGTCGTTTCGGGTCTGGGAAGGATATGCGCAACAAAGGGGAGATAATTTTGCGAAGTGGTAGTTACGTGTCGACCTCGGATGTACTGGATAGCGACCTCACAGAGGATACCGAAAGCACCCTCTCCGAGCTCGGGGGCCTATATGTTGACACCCGAGTTCGAGAGTCGAACCGGAGACCCGGTCCAGTAAGAAAGTGCCGAGCTGGACCGGAAAACTTTTTGACCGTAACGCCCCCGTGAGTCCAACAATCAGCCCGGCGTTTGCAACAGTGAAGTCCCGGTGCCGGTCTGACGAGTGACGAGCTGGAGGAAGGCTCACCAGAACTGGAGGAACGAACGAAGATAAGGTGCCGACTTGGGGACCCAGAACGGGTGTCCCCAATGAGGAATGCCGATCTGGATGATAGTATGATGATGCCACTTGGAGAGTAATCATTGGTGATTGGACGGGATATCCTAGCCTACAGACCTACTTCCCCTAGCCAAGACATAAAGTCTGCCAGCATTAAATGACCCACATGAACACATTAAATGCCTGTCAGGCAATGATGAGGAAAACCTCAAATCACATTAAATTCTGTCAGGGAGGCGCCGAACTGCTCTGCAAAGAACACTGTACGACAAGACTGATGAATAGTACCTGAACAGTGTCACATTTAAGGCCACTATAAATAGCAGCCCACTTCATCTATTTTGGGTTGTTGAATCCCAACTGTAAAAAGCTTTCTTGATATTTTCTCTCTCTAGACTTGTAAAAAACTCGTGTAAGAAACTTCAAGTATATCGCAAGTGCCGACCTCGTACGAGAGGCCGACCTCGTGAACTTTTAATAAAATCGTGATTAAACCTAATTCCTAGTCTTTTTCCTATTATCTTTCCTTTCCTCAACTTCTTAACCGTTGACCGGAAACGTCTGTCAACAACATTAAACTATAAAAAAAAAAGTATATAGAGACTTATATCATGTCCAATAATTCAATTCTTAGCTTATACAAATTTAAATTATATTATCTCAAATATTTAGTTGTGCTTTCATCAAACAAGTTTTGTGCATAAATTCAAACTAAGTATATTTCTAATTTTTTCTCACAAATCAATTCATATTAACTCTTGATTATTACAAAACATAATAAATATCTTCATTGCACTATTAAAACAAACATTAATACAATCTTCTTACAAAATTTGTAAAATAAAATTAGAATAAGCAATAATTTATGTCTTTCTTTTTTAATAAAAAAAGGTTCCAACATCTTCTAGTTTTGAGAATGAAAAAATAATAGATTATTGAGTTTCTTCCTAAAAACATATGAACTAAATTGACCTAGAATAATATTTACATTGAGCTACAAATAAAATAAGAAATGCTAAAGTTGTGCTTTGTTTTCTTGATTGTGAGATTTTTTTTTTTTTTTTTTGGCCTTTTTAACTTTTAATTAATAATGAAGAAGACTAATTAATGGATGAATTGGGACTTGGGATAGAAGGAAGGTAATGGATTTTAATATTTTGGATTTTTATTGTTGGACTAACTTAAAAATTTGTTGGGCTTTTGTTATTGGCAAATTCAAAAAATGGGGCTATATACAATAATACTCTAAAATGTAAAGTAATTTTTTTTTTTT
>BKCP01005727.1:423083-452103 GCA_008636005.1 Striga asiatica
AAAAAGGACTAAATTTAATGCATGAAATTTGAAATTTGAGGCGGCCATTGGACTTCAAATTTACATAGATATGTTCTTCTACTAACACACACTTTTCAGCCAAGACATTTTATGTAATAAACGTTTATTTTGTGCACTAATGTGATTGTTCGCTGACAAGTTAGGATGACAAATAAAAAATAAAAATTTCAGTTGTTCTTATTGCGGGTAAAGTTGGGATAGTTGCAAAATTAAGAATATCCCTAATTTTATCCAATTTTTATTTAGAAATCATTGCTTGAAAGTATTATCACGCCGCTTTCTTGCCTTTTACTCTTTAAATTCGAGGTAACAGACTAAAATGTAACTAAAAATAATAAACTAAATATGGGTAGTAGACTTTGTAGAGACTAGAGAATCGTCAAGTTTGAGAACAGAGACAACGACCAAGGACATCTGATTTTATCATTAAACGGACATATTATTTTTTGTAAGGATATTTTTTTTAAAAAAAAAAATATTTCTTTTTTAAAAATAACATAAATAAAAATTTATAAATATGCATTTCTATTCACAAAATACTACTCACATTCCTATAATTCTTTTTTCTGTTTTTTCATGCAAATTTTATGGTCTACATACATTTCCATTTTCCATTACGATTTATGCAAGACTATGAGTTTTGTATATTTACCTTGATATGGACCTCGAGTTTTACATATTATCAAGGACCTCGCATTAACAAATAAATACACTCATTTTTATGTGTGTTCGTATTTGCTTTTTGTTTGTTTAGTTGAAAATTTGATAAAAACACGGGAGTCATGTTTCAAAAACCTATTTGAAAAGGATCTTTATATCTATCGGATTGATATAAAATGGTCCCAACTAGCATTTGGTTATAAAAATAAGTAAATCCTCGCGTGAGACAGTTGAGGGGATGATTGAATATGAATTCACTTAGTAAAAAACTAGGTTTTTATTAATTATAGTTAAGTTTAAAAAAAGATGGTATGGATAGTTGTTAGTGGATATATTAAAATAATATTTAAAGTAAAATAGTTAGAGTTGATTTAATGTAAAAATAAGAAAAAATAATTGGAAGTGATAGTTAGTTAAAATTATGTGAGTAGATGAATAGTGAATTAAAGTTGATGTGATGTGTAAGAATGATTGACTGATATTATTTAATTATATTGATAATATTGGAGATAATGTAGTTGAGTTAAATTTGAGTTAAATTTGAGTTTTGATTGGTATTTTTACTATACAATTTGTATACAATCGTCCCCTTAATAATTAGATGGGTCAGATATTTCAAACATTTATTACAAAAGTGTATATTATGTTATGAAAATGTAATACTTTTATTTATTTTATTTTTTCGAGTAATACTTTAGTTTGAAATTATGACTGCTACCAGTTAGACCTGTTTAATAGTAAAAAAAGAAATTATTCTACCTTATCAATGAAGATTTTATAGGTCCACATTTATATTAACAATGTTTATATCTTTTTCAAAAAAGTATTCATTAATGTACATTTATTAGTTTGGGATTTAAGAGATTTTTTTTTTAAAAAAAAATAGATTTGAGATTTTAGAGATTCAAGAGGACTTTTTGAAATCTTAAGCGTGGATGTATGATTTTGAGTAAGATTTCGTATACCATTTTTATTTATGAAATTTCAGCAAATCTTAGAAAGTCATAATAAATCTCAAAAGTTAAATACATCGTGATTTGTTACGGGCGGTTTGTACGAAGTCAAAACCAATTAAAATTGATCAAAATTGATCCTCAGTCAAAGTGAGTTATTTTGCGTAAAATAGATTAATTGAAATTTGGGACGAGAGATATTGTAATTAAATAATATTTAAAATATAACGATTTAAAATTGATGTGATGTAAAAGTATAAGACAAATGATGAAAGTGATAGATATTTAAAAATAAATGTGTATGAGAGATATTAAATATTTTTCTTAGTTATATTGGTATTATTGAGGATAGTGACGTCAAATTTGATCATTAGTTAAAGTGAGTAAAAAAAAAAAAAAACAATCCAATCAAAATTGACTTTGATAAGTTTTTTCTCCTTACCTATCATCCTAACGATTTTTTGAAATCTGAAAATAAATACCTTTTGATTTTCAATAGTGTTAAAAAATCCAAATTAACTACATAAAGATTCTTAAAGTTTCACCAAATCCATAAAAATCTCAAATAAATACACTCATTGAAGGCTATGTTTGGTAATCAAATAAGCTAACTTATGATTTATTTGATTAGTTTATAAGCTTCTTGTATTAAAATAACCTTCGTTTGGTAGGATGATATTTTTTAAAAAGCTCGAGCTTATCACATAAGTTTATTTGGATAACTTTTCAAATAAGCTAATTGAAATTTTTATTTCAACTAGCTTACCAGTTAATTTTACCACACTTTTATCATATAACCTAACTTTCGAACTATGAGTAATAAACTATAAGTTCGAACATGTGTAAATTAGCTTATCAGGTATTAGCTACCATTTACTTCTACCAAATATAGAAGTTACAAATTAAAGAAAAATTAGGATAAGTGATATTAGGGAAATGCTAAGGTCCGTTACGGTACCATCCCGTCAAGTGTTTTAACCGTTGGATCACATGTAGTTTGTATAAGATAGATAATCTAACGGTTTAAACACTTGACGGGATGGTACCGTAATGGGACCGTAGTCTTTCCCAGTGATATTATATTATACTTTTTTTTTGGTTGCAGATATTATATTATACTTGAGAAAACTGAAAAACGCCTCTAGCGCGGGACGTACATTTTATTTTTATTTTAAATCCAATAAATAAATAAAATAAACCCACACTCCATTTTGCTTTCACGAAGAAATTCAGTTTTGTCACGTCTCGTCATCGCTCAGCAGAAACTGCACAAACGGCGAAGGCAGTTTTTTTCAATCTGTTTTAGAGAGAGAGAGAGTGGCCGCCAGAGAGGTAAATTTGAATCAAATCAATTCCAGTAACGTAATTTTTGCAGAATTCACTATCGCACGCAAACATACAAGTTAGCGAAGATGTTTCTGTATGTATATGTGTGTGTATTGCTGAAATCAGCTAAATGGTTGTGTTTGAAATGAAGATTCGCGCATGTTTTTAGTGATTTTTCGCTGATTTCCTATGCGCAGGCACGAATTTGTGATGAATTTCTGTGTTAGGACGCTGCTCTTCGCCGTTTTTCTCTTCGGCAGCTCATCGGCTCTGAAGGTAGTTGAAAAATACGTCGAATTTCATTTTCCTGTTCGTCTCTCTCTCTCTCTTGAGTGCGTGTTTGTGTGTGTGTCGATTTTTGTTTGAATTTTTTGGTTTTCTGTTTACTGCTTCTTTTTGAACAGTTACAGCAAGGACAAATTTGCGTTGCAAACAGTAACTGTGACTCGGGGCTGCACTGTGAGACGTGCATTGCGAACGGCAATGTCAGGCCGCGGTGTACTCGGATTCAGCCTATCAGTCCTCTTTCCAAGGTTCGTCCGTTGTGAATAATTTGGCGTAGTTTTGGTTTGATAAATGTTCTTGGGAATTTTTTCTGTACCACATTCTCTAGCGTTTGTTTTGTATTAATCGAGCATTATATTGCATTTGATGTCATAAAATTCTTATATTTTGTTTGACATAAATTATTCACAGTTGACAATTGAATTGAATGATTAGGTGGCTTGGTTAACCACACCAAGTTATATGGGTGCAGAGAGGGCTAATGTATTGTTTGGTATTTCTGATCTTTTTTATTCATAACGATGAGTCTCAGGTGAACGGATTGCCGTTCAATCGGTACTCATGGTTAACCACACACAATGCATTTGCTCGATTGGGAGCGAAATCGGCAACTGGAGGCATCATTTTAACTCCAGAGAATCAGCAGGACTCTATTACTGATCACCTCCACGTAAAGCATTTTATTCTCTTATGTGTTCTCCCTGCATTATTTTACATATATCAGTGTGTGTGTTAATATGCTGCCATGAAAATGCACAGTTTTTGAAGCAACTTTTGTGAAAGTGGTTGACGAATGTGCATGAAATTCGTCATCTATCTGTTGTTATTAAATTACTGCCCAATGATGCTTAATGAATGACTGTTGGATGAGTGAACATTCCACACTTAATATTTAATAGTGTTTTTCTTCTTTTGACTTTAATAATAACGAATTGAGCCTTTGACCAGTTCAAAGACAATTTGTTTTAGAATGACTTGTTTCACAGGGTGACTATGCTGCAAGTGGTTTTAAAAAAGTATTTGTTGTTTTCTGATACTAGAAAGGGAAAAGCAGGGGCGGGATTAAGAAGTTCATGAGGATATCATAAATATGTTCACGATTAATAAAGCAATCATGTGAAGTTTTAACAGGGTTTAAAATTATATTATTCCTCGAGAGTGACTGCTATGGCAGCTTTGATATGAATTTATTAAGTCTGGAAACTCTCCATGCTCATACTTTATATTGTAGTGCAAGATCAAGTTAGCACAAGAAAATTATTATTCAGTTAATTTAAGTTCAAGAATTTATGCACTTTACTTGCACATTATCCAAATTTCATAAAGACACTGACAAAATCTCAAATCCATCTTGAATGATAGAGCTGGGCGCATGCCATTGCTTGTTGTAAAGTTGCTGGAGCTTTCAAGTAAAGCCCAAGGTTTCTTCTGCAAAAAAAACAAAAAAGAAAACACCTAGTACTCTTGCCTTGTAGAATTAAATTGCTTGATTTATGATATAAGACTTGGTTACGTTGAAGCAATATATAAGAGAATAGGCATGGGACCCACTTTTGTTAGCTAGAATGCACCAATGTCATTGGTTCTACTGCTATTGAGAATGAGCCTTTTGCCTAAAGCATTGTGAGCATACTTGGAAAGTGCTGGAAATTTGAATGACCCAAATGAGGAAACGAGCAATCTAGTTTCTAATTATTCCATATCCAAAATTCTATTTGATATCACACTAGGAAACTAAAAGAGCTTTGCTTAAATATTCTATAAGTTACAGATTTTTCTGATTGAATGTACTAGTTAATCTTGTTTTCCTAGTAATTATGTTAACTTGGCACAACTTATGGCAGCAGGTGAACTGTATGATTTTCACATTAAACTTATCCTTATAATTTAATTGTATAAATCAGTTTCATTTGACTGATAGTGTCAATCAATCGAGGATTCTTGGAGTTCGAGGTGATTCTCTGTCATAGGAATGTACGTCATTTATCATTCGATTCTTTTGATGGTTTCTGTTGGACATATACATTGCAGAATGGAGTCAGAGGGTTGATGCTCGATATGTATGACTTCCAAAATGATATCTGGCTATGCCACTCATTTGGTGGAATTTGCTACAACTACACAGCTTTTGTAAGTGTGTCAATGGTGTTACAAATGATATTTTACAAACTTCCCATTTCACAAAACAGGATCCTTTTTTTTTGTTTTTGTCAGGTTGGAACCTAAAATTACTATACAAACAAGTCACCCCACTCATTCAAATTCAATTATGATTGTCGTGCTACTTTGTCTCTTGCAATATTTGATTTCTAACCTGTTGAAATTCCTCTATCCAGCAACCGGCCATAAATGTTCTGAAGGAGGTACAACAGTTTCTCGAGTCATATCCTACTGAAATAGTCACCATAATCATCGAGGACTATGTTGCCTCTCCCAACGGCCTTACCAAGGTTTTCAATGCTTCTGGGCTGAGGAAATTCTGGTTCCCAGTATCTCGAATGCCGAAAAATGGTGGAGAATGGCCGACAGTCGATGATATGGTCAGGCAGAACCAACGTCTAGTAGTCTTCACTTCGAAAGCTGCTAAAGAGTCCTCAGAAGGCATTGCCTATGAATGGAAATACTTAGTAGAAAATCAGTGTGAGTGGCCAATTGCACAAAAAAGTTCAAATATATCAAATATCAAGTTGGTAAGAAGACAAAACAAAGTTTATTGATTGGTTGGAAATCTTTGCAGATGGAAATGGTGGAATGGTAGCAGGATCTTGTCCGAACCGTGCAGAATCACGTGCCATGAATGAAAAATCAAAGTCTCTTGTTCTGATGAACTATTTTCCAGATGCTCCAGATATGGCAACAGCCTGCAAACACAATTCAGCCCCTCTGATTAGCATGATGAACACATGCTACCAAGCAGCTGGACAAAGGTGGCCCAATTTTATTGCGGTTGATTATTACAAGGTAATTGCTTCGTCAGGTTCAGGAAATTTCACATGATACCAACGATTTAAAATAGGTGAACCTATTTTTTTTTTTATATATTTTTTGGTTGAAAAGTACTAAATCAATGTAAGCTTTTGCAGAGAAGTGATGGAGGTGGAGCACCCGAAGCAATAGATATGGCAAATGGTCAACTTGTGTGCGGCTGCAAAACTATATCCTCTTGCGAGGTTTGGAATTTTTCCCATTTCATATTTCTTATACATGATCTTTCGTTCATTTTACTCAGTTATCTTTCAAAATCAACCTACCCCACCAACATTTGTGTTCTTTTTCACTAAATGTACCCTCGAGCAAGTATATGTGAGGTAAATAGTACAGACTTAGGCCTCATCCGAGTTGACAATATTTCAAGTTAGCGATTAAATGTTTGATTAAGGTTACCATTGTGCTCCAAATGTTTGTTATCATACAATGCAGGAAAATGCAACATTTGGAGCATGTGAAATACCTCAAGTAGGTCATACTCCAAACGAGCCAGTCGCACCACCCCATCCGAGGTCCGGAACATCTGACAGCAGACTCTTTCAATTGCGATTGATGCTCGGTTTACTGTTTACATCAATACTGGCCTTCTGAATTCCTATTATCCAGGTTCTGAAACTGTTCGTCTTGTTTCTCTCTCTTTTTTCTTCTTTTTGTTTGTTTGTTTTCGTTAAGGATCACGAAAAGATCGGTGTAATATGGCAATATGGCATCTGTCTGAGTGGGGGCTGGTGAACTTAGTTGAATTAGAACTGTCTTTCTATGAAATGTTAATACTAAGTTTTAGAGGTTAAAAGGCTCACTGAAGAAGTTGTTTCCTCTGCAACACAATTTCTGAATGGTGAAATTTTCTTTGCATTTGAGGAGAAAAAAATGGTGAAAATGATTGAAATTGCTTCATCTTCGGAGAGGGTTAAACAAACAGTTAGTTGGGTCGACTCGTTATGCACTTTTTACGTAAATACATACTTATTATGTGAAATATCATACTTTTATTTGTTTTTTTTAGAGCATGATTTCATTTAAAAATATGCATATTTACTAAATAGTTAGGACTATCTCATCTCTATACTTCACTAACAACATCCTTAATAAAAAATAATCAGGATATTATTATTATGCATATCTTCACTATTTTAGGGCTTTCCTCCGTTGTGCTCTAGCTTACAAAACGAAAATTTGGGCCTCATTGGTTGGGTGTAAGTTATCTGATAATATAAAGCCTGCTGTGTTAATTCTGGAACCAAAATGTATAGTAGCCTAACAAGTCTATTTGATTCCGCAAGAGCCCAATATATAAGTGGGCCTTCATGCCTCTACCCGATAACAGAAGTGAAAATTCGGGTATTTTACATTTTTATTACACTTCATAAATCAGTTATAAAACATATATATACCATTCATAAATCAATTATAAAAGAAAATAATGCAATTTCAAAAGTAATGGTAAAAATAAACCAAACATAAATAAAAAATAATATATTTGAAATTAAAATAAAACTTCATAAATATAAAAATAATGAGATTTGAAGGTAAATAGTATAATTTTTTCAAATTCTATATTCGATAACCACTATAAGTTAATTTATATTTAGTAAAATTATAAAAGTTTTGCTTGGTAGGACTTTTTCTATTTAAAAAACTCGATCTCATCTTAAATGCTCATCGAATTATCATTTTAA
The DNA here is from genome assembly GCA_008636005.1 of Striga asiatica. NCBI lineage: Eukaryota > Viridiplantae > Streptophyta > Magnoliopsida > Lamiales > Orobanchaceae > Striga > Striga asiatica. The sequence continues at coordinate 430,996 of BKCP01005727.1, forward strand.
AAAAACTATTAAATACTGTTATTATGTTAGCCATGTTTTAACTTTTAAGTCATCTACCACAAGCTATTTCGAAATTAACCAAGATATGAACTACCTTTTCTGTTTTATACTTTTATCTACCATAGATACCCTTTATCCAGTCATAATAAATTAATCATGTATGACCTACTAGTACAGAGCCCGTGCAATGCACGAGGTGCACAATTTTAAGGCTATTTATCCAGACTTATAATTATATACATGAATACAGAAAAATGTACGGGATATATATAGTACGTGACCCGTGCGAGGCACGGGATACATTTATTTGAAGAATACTATATTATAAGATGCAATATTCAATAAAAATTTTATAATACGCAGGAAAATTATACAATAAGATAGTATTCGACAAACAAACAATCATATATGATTAAAGACCACATTGTACACAACATTATGAGTTTGATTTTCCATACAATAATAATAAGATTTTTTGTAAAAAGATAAGAAAGAATTTTCAATCTACACAAACTTTAAACATTAGATGTATTTACGTAAACCAATGACTATATAGACAACTAAACCCTTCAATTTAGGCTTGACATCTACTTTATTTATGGGTGACTGTAAAATAAGGATTAATTTTGACCGATTCAATCTTTATTCATAAGCTTGACATATAAAACTGATTTAATGGGATTTTCTTAACTAAATCGATGCTATGGGATAAAACAAATCTATACTTACCTTTGACTTTTCTAGCAAAGGTAAAAAAATCGGTTCTAATTTTTATCCCATAACAAATCTTTAATGTCAAGCCTATAAATACCAAAACAAATATGTAATTAATATCATTATATTTCCAGCAAGCATTGATTACCTTTGACTTTTCTGCCTACTATTTCTAATAAATAGGATGACTTTTTATATAAGTATAGATTTCATATAATGCAAAGACTGAGATCATAAAAAAGAATCCTAAAAACTGAAACAATATATTTGCATAATTTAGGCAATTAAGAAATCGATCTCTAAACCAGATTTGATTTTCAGAATATGTTTTTTTCATTTCGAATTCCATACAAAATGGAATTCTTTCCAACCAATAGATGTCATAGCAAATATTAACTCTTAACTATTAGACTATTAGTACATACCGAGCAAATTCTGTACTGATTTTAGAAAGTTAAAATGATTCATGTTAGATAATTTTACATTTTATGCATGTTGAACGGTGGGTTTTAAATATTATTTCATAGAATGTAAATGCGTATTATATTATTTTTATGAGATGTTGAATTTGAAAATTAATAGAATTCTTCTTCATAGGAATTTTAAATGTAACAATATTCTTTGGTATATACTACTAATAAAATCTATATTTAAAGTTTATATTTTTTTTTACCGAAAAAAATTCCTTAATTTAAGGAATCATATATCTTCAATCAGTCCACATATATATACATTCTTCACAATTTTAAATCTTGAATTTGATGAGAATTCATATCTATGAGTGCAAAATATGGTTTAACAAATTAATTTTTTATTATTATTCCAGCCATACTTCTTTATACGATTTTTTGTGAGAATACAAAAATAAATTCTTAATTTTAAATCAGCCGTACATTAAAGAGTACAGATTTGTTGAAATTGCAAAAATAGTTTTTTACTTTTAAACAGACGTAAATTTAAATCAGTTATAAAAAAGTAATATTTGTTTACCATTTAAATATTAAATCAGCCGTAATTAATGTTGTTTATTTTAGTTGCCACGATTTTCTCCAAACTAAATTAACAACTGTCATGATTTAAGGGCAACATTTAATGCTGCTCTATTTTTAGGAGACATTAAATGTATTTGGCGGGAAAAACTTGCTAAAAATGTTAAATGGTTAATCTTTTAATATAATGATAGATTCTCTTATCCATGCATTTTGTGTATTAACTTTATAAATTATAACATGCCAAATTTTCACCAGTCCATAAATGGTAAACGGGTTATTAAATAGTTCAACTTGTGTTATACATTATATTATATCAACGCTATAGATGCAACTCAATAAAGTTTCAAGGCAACATTAGACAAGAACAAATTTACTGAAACAATCAAGAAAGTACATTTGACTAAGGTTTTTATAATTGTAAATGAGCAGGGCTCAAAGCTCTGCAGCGCTGAAAAGGTGTTAAAAAAATTTCAATTAATGTAGATAACATGTCGCACCTGCGGCGAACTCAATTTTAACCCTCCAAACTAAGCACAATTATCGAAGCTAATTGCTTCCGTAATTCAATCAAAACTACTCACTTTTCAGTATTAAAATTTGAATATATGTTAGAAATCCTACTTTTTGGTAGGTGAATACGCGGCAGCGAATATGCTGACACGTGAGATATGCAGCAAAAATATAGAGGTAACATTAAACTACTGTATCAAGTTGTAATTTATACCGGATAATAACCTACTAAACTTTACTTATATGAGCATGAGATTTCAACAATTAACTGAACTTATTTATTAAACAAACCTAGCTTGTTTCTAAATATCTTGTTTTTATTTATTTAGTTGAGACCTCATTTAAAATTTTAAATTTATTAAATGAGTCGAACCGAGCTAAATCGTTTATGCGACGAGCATGAGCTCGAACATGAGTTACTCGACTCAAATAATAACTCTGTGTATTCCGCTATTAAAATAAATATATTACGAGTGAATATTTTTGTCTAAACAAAATTATATTTTGTAGTCTTTCCTACAAATAATAATAAAAAAAATGATTTTAATATCATAGCAATTCTTAAAAATTGTCATGAATGGATATTTATGATACGTTTGTGTCACCACATGCTTGACATGTAGCCATTATTATTCTATATAATAAGAAGAATCAAATACTCCATTTTATAGGATATGTCACCAAGTATTTTAATTTTTGAAGTAGATAATATCATAATAATGTGGATGCAGAGAACTCAATAAAGGAAATATTCAGTCTTTCGTGCAATTGTGTTGACCATATAATATATAATTATATATCCACTTACAGAAGGGGACGACTTTTGTGGGAGTATGTACTAATTGTTTTTATGCGAGCAACACTCCAAACAAAAATATACTATTATTATTTAAATTCAATTATTAAATTAAAAATCAGTATCTAACTGAGAAAATGCACTTTTATTATTTGAACTCAATTAATTTAAATAGCTGTATCTGTACGCAAAATGTCTTTTATGTTATAAACAAGTCACAAGTGGAATGAACCACTATGCATAAATAGTGACATTTCACTATTTATAGAAATGGGAATAGTATATGGTGTAATTGTTATGAATAATTGGTGTGGAAAGTGTCGGTAGAATTTGCCTATAAAAGGCAATGCAAATATAGTGAAAGGGTGCTCATTCAGAAGAAGAAAGAAATATTCAGTATAATTTCTATCCGGTTTCTATTTTGTGTTCTATATCTTTTCCGTCTTTATAACACGTTATCAGCACGAACGCTCTACCCGGACTGAAAGGTAGGAATATACTAATATGTATATACATTACATAAAATCAGTATATTTTACTAATCTACATATTACCATTATTTTTGACAAGTACGGCTCTGCCATAGTCAAGAATATGTGGTATGAATATACTAAATATAACATTATACTAATTTACATATTACCATTATTATTGGCAAGTACGGCTCTGCCATAGTCAATAATATGTGGTAAGATGATATTATTAAATTTGCTTATGATTACTACTAATTATGATATATAACTTCAAGTTATAATAAATAATATTATTACTTATATTTATTACTTATACTTAACGCCCACAAAATGGTTCACCCAGTAATGTGGTGTGAAATTTATAACTGTTTATATAAAAAGTATATATTTATTGCATTTTATGCAATTAATATAGTGATTCGTATACAATCAAATCGTGTGTACTATTTATTTTAACCAATGATCAAATTTTAAAATATAATACTATTATATAATTTATAATTTTAATATTATATACATAAATATAACTTATAATACTATATATTTGAAATATAATACAATTATATAACTTATAATTTTTATATTATATACATAAAAATAGTTTATAATGTTTAATTTTATTTATATCTGTGCAAATGCACAAGGTCGAATACTAGTTACACGTAGGACGGACCAGGACATTCCATATAAATATATAGAGAAATAAATTGAAAATATAACTAATACCAGCCTAATTCTTAATCTACATATGTTGGGTCATAATTAAGGTTTAGACTAATCAAATTCGAACAAAATTGTTTGTGTTTATGAAAATAGTGTTAACTATACTATTCCTTAATCCGATAATATACGCTCTCGAAATCTTGAGCTTCTAATTTTTAATTAAACTATGCTCCGATATAAAATTAAATAAAAAATGTTGTATTTAACAACTCAAAAACTGATTACTTTGTTATATTCGGAATTTTATTAGCTTGAGTTCTAAATATGACTAAACTATCAATTCGGGTGCAAAATATATATTCTATCGATTTAGGAATCAGGACAAAAATTCAAAAATTATCAATTTATAAGTTCCGGTCTCTATCAATGCACGACTTGAAAGATAAAAGACGGGAAGAGTAAAGATCAAGAAATAGACGCCACAAACTAAACTAGGAAATTAACCTTTAGTTTCAACTTTCAACTAGTATTCGAGCTGTGCATTTGTACAGATATAAATAAAATATTGTGAGTTATTTGTATGCATATAAGATTAATGATTTTTCTTATACTTTTTTGCGAGCCAAATTTATAATTAAAGGAGTTAGAATATTTATTTTTTTAAATTGCGTTTATCATATTGGATGTAATGTATATTTTGGTATGTATTTTTTTTTGTGAATTATTTATTATTTGTTTAGGAATTTTAAATACGTTTTTTATTTTCCAAAAGAAGTTGATTTAAATGTAACCACAACATCTAATCACGTTAAATAGTCAACATATTATATGGTCAGCTGTAAGTAAATCAAAAGTTTAAAACAATTTTCGTAATTTTGAAGTGATTAGTGTGTTGATTATCTAATAATTAAATGAGAGGTTAAATAAATAAAAAGTAATGGTTTTTGGAGGAAAAAAGTTATATTGCCACATAGGTATAATTTAATAAGTTTTATTAAATGCTCATGAGCCAGCAATTATATATACTACTATTCGATCATGTGCATTTGCACAGATGTAAATGAAGTATTATAAGTTATTTGTATGCATATAATATTAAAATTATATGTTAGATAATGATATTATATTTTAAACATAGGGTATTATAAGTTATATTTATGCATATAATATTAAAATTATAAGTTAAATAAAGGTATTATATTTTAAAATTTGATCATTGGTTAAAATAAATAGTACATAACAATTTGATTGTATATGAATCACTATATTGATTGCATAAAATAAAATAAATAATGTATTTTTTGAAATTTTAAGGGACTATGACTAATTAATTAGCTAAAAAATATTAAATTTATTATAACAATTGCTTATGCGATTTTAAGGAATTTTACTATGCCATTAAAAAAAATTAATTTATTTAAAAACTAATCGCTTAAGCAGATAAAGGAATATTATATTGATTTTATAATAAATTACTCGAACAAAAAGTTTTTACAATATAGTTTCTTATGTTTATGTAACTTTCACATATCATTTAGTGTAAAATATAATTATTAATTGTAATAATAACTATTATATGATACAATTTCCAGAGCTGGTGAATTTATTTTGTATTGTTGTTAGTGTATTTGTCCATGTTGTACATGTGCTGCATTTTCTATTTTCATCATGATTAATTATTCTAGTGATATCATAAAAAACAATAGATATTCCAAATAAACATTTATAAAAAGTTCTTTTAAAATTTATATTCTGAATACATGCTTATGTAATAATGAGTTTCTATAATAAATAATTCATAATTAAGTTAGCATAGTAATGATTATATAAGAAATTAAAAAAGTAAATATTTTTAGCTAATTAACCTAAATTGATATACTTAGATAAAATAGTGGTCATTAGTTTAGATTCTGTAACTGTCCAAAATTGATGTATTTTGTAAAAGTAACGGTTTTTGTATTTGGAAAGTTTGTATTATTTATTAGGTAAAATTTATTAGGTTTTATTTATGAGGTAAAATTAAATGAAAGGTTATCAATTATATATATATAGATGAGGTGATTTGTAACATGCATGTAGTAAAGGAGGTTAAATTTTATTATTGCTGTTATCACCCCACGTAATTTTCTCTTGTAATCTGTATTTAATTCCATAAATGAAGTCATTAATTGTGCATTTAATGTATGTTTTTTTCTCATAACGGACCAGGCCAAGAAAAAAGAGTAAAAACTTGTTCTTTTGTGTACTTTTTGTTAATTAAGATCTTTCCAAGTTTATAAAAAATATGAAGTTGAATGGGAAATGTCCCCTGAACTAGACTCTCTGCTTATAATAGTATGATTGAGCTAAATTATAACTTGGAATATTAAAGTGAAACTCACAATGCAATACCACTTTTAAATTAAAAACGCATACTATAAATTATTATACTTTTATTTATGTTGTTTTTTAAAAGTATATAATTTCAACTTAGAAGAGCATGACAGTCTAAGACCAACCTTATTAACTAAATTGAAAATAACACAGTAATTGTACAAATTGATAAAAAAGCCATCTCAATGCCGAAAGTTGTTGCTTTTCTTTACCCCAACATACACTGAAATCACACCCAAACCCAACATTTCTCTCATTTTTATTTCCATTTTCTCCCATGCAAGCAAGTTGAACATAATCTTCTCACCCAACTTATGATAGCCAGCTTATATTTATTCAAACACAATGCTTAATTGAGAAAATAATTAATTAGATTCCCTTTTTTTCATGAGGGATCATGGATAGCAAAACAGAGGCTGTCACTGGCAGCATTAATTATTCCGGCCAAACACCACCACCGGAGCCTGGCGGCAGCGGCCACCAGCCAATCAGCTCCGATCATCATCACAGCCGTTATTTTTTCAATCGACTCCTTAAAGTTTTGTTGCTTTTCACAATGATCACTTTAGCATACTTAGTCGTTTTTCAAACACCGGCAAGCCCTTTCCAGTTTTTCCCAACATCTATCTACTCATCTTTTAGCACCCCTGTAAGTTAAAAATTTCTTTTCTCTCATTTTCTAATTATTTGATCTTTTAAGCGAGTTGAAAAAATGTACAAAACCATTTTCTTGATTTTTTAGCTATCAGAAATAAATCATATTTTTGCAAGATCGTGTGACAAATTGTTTTGCATCTCTAATTATATGTCATTTTAAACCTCAGGCTAATGAAAAAGAGGTAGGTTTGGGGAAAGTACTAGAGAAGGCAGCCATGGAAGACAAGACAGTGATCATAACAACCTTAAACGAAGCATGGATCGAGCCAGGCTCGATTTTCGATCTCTTTCTGGAGAGCTTCAGAATTGGGAATCACACACTTTGGCTCCTCAAGCATTTGGTAGTTGTAGCTTTAGATCAGAAAGCATTTCATCACTGCTTAAGGACAACAAATGATCTCCATTGCTATTTTCTCACAACAAAAGGCGTAAACTTCTCGAACGAGGCTCATTTCATGACTCCAGATTACTTGAAGATGATGTGGACAAGGATAGATTTCCTCACAACTGTTCTCCAGATGGGATACAATTTCGTTTTCACCGTGCGTAAATTAATTTTCACGCTAAATGGAATAAATTTACCGATTTGATTACAACGTAATCTGAGTAATTATTGCAGGATGCAGACATAATGTGGCTAAGAAATCCATTCCCACATTTCTACACGGACACGAACTTCCAAATCTCGTGCGATAGTTTTGGCGGGAACTCGACCGACTTGCAAAATGCACCAAACGGAGGTTTTAATTATGTGAAATCGGGAGTTCAAACTATAAAGTTCTATAAATTCTGGTATGAGTCGAGGAAAAAGTATTCGGGCAAACACGACCAAGATGTGCTCAACAAGATAAAGTTCGACCCATTTGTTAAGGGCATTGGACTAAAGATCAAGTTTTTGGACACGGTTTATTTCGGGGGATTTTGCCAGCCGAGCAAGGACTTGAACCTCGTGTGCACGATGCACGCGAATTGCTGTGCTGGCTTGGATAATAAGATTCACGATCTCAGGATTTTGCTCGATGATTGGAAAAATTATACGTCTTTGCAGGAAGATGTAAGGAAAAGAAAGTCGCATTCGTGGTCTGTACCACAATCTTGCGGGTAGCTATCGATCGCTAAATTTTCGAAAATAAGAAAAATTCACCCCTTCACTTGCATTCAAATAGGAAGTAATGTCAATTTTGTGCTAATGCTTGCTTTTCTGTTTTTTTGGTTTGAATGTGCAGACCACGTTCCTTTCATCATCATAGCCCCAGGAAGAGGAATGGAAGCAGAAGGAAATAAAGAATGATGAAAGCATATGTATTCTCAAATGGTAGAGATACATTCAATACATACTGTTGAATGTTAATTCCTTCATTGTTTGTTTGTTGTTTCTTGTTTCTTTTTCCTTTTTGAAATGAGTGTCATTTCATTTAGAAGACAAGTACTTGGATAAAATCACAACTAATTTCATACGTAAATAGAAATAGAAAGAGTTTCATTCTAACCTCCTCCTCCTCCTGATGATAAAGCATGTTCGTGGCCAATGGGGTTGAAATTATGTAAAGAGAGAAAAATGCAAAAGGCTTTTCGTCTAATTTTATTTTCCACAATGTCACATTGTTCTCACACCACTTAAGATTGAATTTTTCAGCAAAATAACATTTTCACACGTCAAAAATCGTCACCTCTCTCCCAAAGTTTAGAATCATATCTACAATCATATTAGTTTCTGTATTAGAAACTAACATAAGCAGTCGATGCACCACTAGAATGACCTCTATTACTCAGAGTGGGATCCCTCGCAATTGAAAAGAAAAAAAAATCACGCGGGAGAGAGTTATTAACTCTAGATTTACTTGAGATAAAGGAATAAATAACTGTTGAATGTATGTTGAGCATCCAGACTTTACATCTTCTTATAACCTCCATCTCCCAACACCATCTCATCTGCTTGCAAATCCTGGAAAGCCTCGACTACACTACTCCATGGTGCTACCAAAAGGCCAAAAAATAGCCCAAGCACAGCAAAGAAGAACAAGAAACATCCAACGCACCCCAGGAAAAAAAAAATAAAGAAAAAAGAAAAGACCAACGCACCCCAGGAAAAAAAAAAGAAAAAAGAAAAGAAAAAGAAGAAGAAATGTTAAGGAAAGAAAGAAAGAAAGCCCTCTAGTGCTAAATGTAAAAAAACTGGATCTGCAAAGTTCAAAATATTTACACTTTTGTACATCAGGTGCAGCTTTGTTCATCAACTGCCAGAATGACCTGGGATGCACTTTAGTTGTATTCACAACTCGAAAATCCCGGGAGCCGCTCGACTTTGTTTTAGCCATTAAGCTTGGCTAAAAATTGGTTAAGATTGTATTCTTCAGTGTATTGGGATTGGTCCCAGAGCTCTTCCAGCCCGCCAAGTATGGCTTTCAGGCCCTTTCCTCTGCCTTTTGCATCCTCACCAGATGCCGTTAAATATTTGACACCCTGGAAAACAATACACAAATTTAAAACAACAATTAACACATACTCATACACAAATTATATCAAGCAAAAAGGTTCACCCATGGGATTATTGCATAATTAACAAAACCAAAAAGTAGGAAATCATTTAGTTTCCAAAGTTACAAATACAGTCTTCAGGATGTAATTTGTAAGAGAATCAAAGGGTTGATTAGTGACTTTTGAAAACTGGTTGGAATTCACTATTCAGTAACTAACCATGCAAATGTTTTGCCAAGTCAAGGATGGGTGGGAAATTGGACTGAGCATTGCCACTCCCAATTTAGCATATTTCAATTTACTCGTCAAACATAATCGTAACGTTTACATGAAAATTGATGGACTGAAAAAATTTGGCTTCCTACACCAAAAGCTGGAATTGATGATGAAAACAAAACATAACCATGCAAGCCCTACCCTTTTGCCATCTGCAGAAGTAAACAGGTCAAGTAATTGATCTGTATTCATCGTGTTCATGCTCGCGTTATCTGAATTAATGACGGCATTTGCTACAGAAACTTTGAACTTCTGGAGGCTCATAACTTTCTCCTCCAAGGTCCCTCGCATGATAAGACGATGGACATTCACAACCTTGCGCTGGCCTAACCTGTGTGCTCTGTCCATGGCCTGCAAGTCATGCCCAGAAAAAAAAACATAAGTTTTTTAAAAGTCAGTCTCTTTCAATTAAAAAGGCAGGATCTTTTCACAATAGGAAACCAAGAAAACATGAAGTACATGAATGAACTCTCTCATATGTATTAGTTTCATTTATTAAAGAAAGTGTTCGATCAAACTTCAGGCCATATGTTCTGCTAAAGTTGGTATTGCCCCATTATGAGCAACACTAAATCACCAAATAAATGAAGGCATAATGATATAACTTCATTAATAGTTGAGATGAAAAAAAGACGCACTAGTCAGCAATTGTATCTCAGAACTGTTAGAAGTTATGTTTGTCTCACATCAATTAGTTACTAAGTTGTTATTGTGTATAAGTGTGGGTTGGGCACCCTCTCCTCTCCTGTTGAGCTAGCTTTTGGGGGATAAGTTCTACCAGGCCCATTACAAACAAAATGTCATCAATGATTCTCTTAATAACACATGCATAATCTTACTCTAAATTATCTAAACGCCTATCGGTTAAGTGATTGATCAGAATTGACAATCAATTCTTCCTTACCCCATCAGTTAAACCAAAACCTGGGTAATAATAGTAGGCAACTACCAACATCCTTCATTTGTTTGCATGAGAGCAAGTTTTCTTCCAGCAATTCAAGATTCTTGAATGAGTTAGGAACAAGTCGTGCAGAAAGGCTGGATTCTTTACCTGATGATCTCTCATGGGATTCCAATCATGCTCCATAAAAACAAGAGTATCAGCTGACGTCAAGTTTAAACCAAGCCCACCAACTGCGTGTATCGAAATATCAGGGTCAAGTCACAAAAAATTGATTTTGTTATAATGAATTTGGCAGGTGAAAAAAGTAGTACCGTGAGTTGTGAGCAGTAGAGCATCAATTGTGGGGTCTGAGTTGAACGCTTTGACAATTTCAAAACGTTTTTCAGGTTCAACAGATCCGTCCAACCGCAAATATGCAACACTGCTTAAAAATAGGGTAGAAAAGTTTAAATAATTGGACAGTCTAAATCTGCAGTCCATATTTACATAAATGTGTGTGTAAACAAGGTGGAACTCACGTTTTCATATAAGTGTGAAACAAGTCTTTTTCAATAATGTCCAAAAATGCCTGCAGCATGAAATCCACAATTAGAAACCAAGATGGCATAACATAAAGTCTCAAGGTTTGTGCAAAAAGAAACAACCACGACCTTGTGTTGCGCAAATATTAGAAGCCTGTGCTGCCCAATAGAAATAGGTCCTTCAGAACTAGAAGCATCCACACCTATTCCACACTCTTCCATTATCTCCTGAAGAGCGACAAGCTTAGGCGAATGATGAATTTTATGAAGCTCCTCAGAGATGTCAGAATTCGGGGATCCAAGTTCTGACATCATTGGTACGAGTGAGTCTGGTGTACTATCACCAAGAACAAGTAACGGATGACTACACAGTTTCAACAAATATTGAAGCGCCTGCAATTAAGAAAAGGGAATATAAGGCACTAAAAAAAAATTNGACATATAATTAATGATGGCAGCATATCATCACCCTTATTGGCTGCAAGGTGCTCAGCTACAGCAGATGCCACAATCGCCGATGACTGAAGTGTCTTACCGAGGCCCATATCATCACATAAGATGCCATGAAGGTTAAACCGTTTCAGAAATGCAAGCCAGTTAACACCCTCCTGTTGATACCTGAAAGTACAAGAGAAACAAAAAGATAATCACAAGATGTTACTTGCAACAAAAAGTCTGGATGAAAATGGACATTGGGAACAGGACACGAGAATGAGGCTAGTATTTCAAACATCAACCATCAAAAGTAACTGCAAAATTGCCATTCAATTATCTGAAAGAATGGGCGCAGTCATTATGGTGAACTAATACAAGAGATAACAGGAAAAATAGAAGGCAAGGTCTATAACTTGAAAAATAGAATTTCAGATATACATACTGCATATATATAGGGCATAAGTAGGAAAAAGTAAAACTACAAATTTAACCACAGTGCTAATAATGGACTAGATCAAAATGGCTCAATTAAATTCTAGTGCTTCTTCAATTTAGTGAAGTTTCTAGAAAAAAAAATATATACACATATATATATATATCAAACGGCGCAATGCACCTTGGGTCGCTACGGAAACAGCCTCCTTGTATAATTACAAGGGTAAGGTCTGCGTACAATAATTACAAGGGTAAGGTCTGCGTACAACTGACCCCCCAGACCCCAACCTGTTGGGAATATACTGGGTATGTTGTTGTTGTTGTTGTTGTTGTACAAATTTAACCACAGCTGGGGAGATCAGAGTACAAAACATAAATATATTCTGAGCAGGCATTCTCAAAGGAAATAACAAACTACTCAACTCTGATGGAGATGATACATTCAGATCATATTTCGACTGGCACAATGACGCCTTTCTGGTTGCATTTCGAAGACATAACTCCTTCTGAGTACGCTTTACTTTTTAATCATACCATTAAATGAAAGAGACTAAAATAATGTGGATGTCAAATAAACATGATTATGATGCCCAACTTAACTGCCCATTTCATTGCATATGAATAACTGAATATTAACAAATAGCATCACATACTTCAGCAAAGACAAATAGATAAAAATTCAAATATCGACATTAATATCAAAAGTTAGAGAAGAGCCAGTATTGCCGATAAAAGAAATGAGTTTACCTCCTCAGAGTCACTTTTAGCTCAAAGGGGAGTTTGTAATCATCAATGTGAGAATTGTCAACTAGCTGCTCAAGAAATAGGGCATCTTCTTGATTTTGTGACAAACGGTCAGTAAGACCAACAGGTAGAGAGACCCCACGTGCTAATGGAAGAAGGGGCACCAGGGCAGCAAAACTATGTGTCACACTCTGTCTGACTGAATGGTCGCAGTCACTCATGCACCTCAGAAGAGGCACAACCAAAAGAGGAGCATATGGTACGAGTTCCAAACCCAGTCCCTGTACAAGCAAACTCACAAGCATCCCAGCTCCTTGTCTGGCATGCACAGATCCAATATCACCTAACATAGGAACAACATTCTCGATAAGAGAACCCATAACATCCAAAGTCATCGACTTGGCCATTGCTGTTATGCACCTCGACGCGGATAATCTTACTGCAATATGAGAATTCCTTACACATCTGAAGATACATGGTAAGAGAGTGAGCAGCTTCGGCCTCAGTGAGGCCTCAAGGAAAGGAGCAATAGACCGCACGACCTGTGATGGGGAGAAAAATGAAAATAAAATAAGGGATCATGAAAAACCAAAAATATTGAAAAGAAGGAAGCAAAAGAACAATAAAAACAGTAAGTTCCCAATTTTGAGGACAATCATGACGCAACACAAAGGACAAGCTTTATGCTCAACAAGAGAAAGAAGCCGGCTGTAGAAGTCCACAACTAGATATGCATATAACACGCGACAGATTTCAGGGTAATCCCCATACATGTAACAACCACCAACATGAAAAAAGGCAGCGACACATCCTCCTTTTGCAGACTGAGTTGCATTAAAAACATAACTGCATGGGTGGATGATCGGGGGAAAAAAAAAAATCATAAACCCATTGAACTGAGAAACATTAACTAACTGACTATTACACATGTTAGGAGAAAGCTTATCACACTCACTTGTATATTGTTAATTAGAATCTGAGGGTCCTTAATGGAAGCAATAGATCGATCAATCAGCTTCTCATCTTCTGGTGTTAGGCCTTCAAGATCACAGGGCTTAAGGACCTCAACAAGACAATGCCAGATCTTTGGGAGTCTGTCAAACAAAGAACTGCCAAATTTCATGCATAAATATTTCAATGCAAGTTCAGAGCCACGTCTGCTAATGAAGCCTTCAACCTTCGAGCGGTCTTCACCAGCAGAGAACATATTAACTTTCGATTTTTGTCTACCGCTACTACTTCCAGACGACAGAAGGTCTTGGTCTTCAATGATCTCAACAGAATTTAGAGCTCCTGCTTGCGGAGTCTCACGAGGATCCACGCAGGTTAGATTACATAGGTTCTTAATTAGCTTGTCATTGGGACCTGGTTTGCGTTCGATACAATGATGGATGAGCTCTGCCAACGATTCAGCAGCCTTACATTGCAGAATTTCCTCCTATGGGGAAGAGAGACGATACAATTATAAAGTGAATTGAGGTTTTCTGTACAAACTGCACATAATACCTGCTCTCTCTTAATGGATGACATTATAGGCAGAATAATTGGATTGAGCTTGGCGGGAAGCTCTGACATCCAAACAACTGCTGCAGCTAGCAAAGCCGAGACAGTAAGATGCAAATTGTTCTGAAACAGCACCAAAAACAGTAAATGAAAAGTCAAGAGATATACTGAATCATTTGCATAGACAAAAAGTTAATATTCTCGGTAACTTGTTAACACATTAATAGGTGTATAGCAGCTAACACTCACCTGAACACAGTTCAGATATCCAGCTGTTGTCAAAAGCTTTTGCTTTAGAGACTCCAATTCTTCACACAAAATCCTTCCTTCGGACTCCGGCATGGGGGTACAGTTACCCATAAAATCAAACAGTGATGCAAAACTCACAGCATCATCTGCGGTCATATTCTCTATGTCCAGTTTAACAGAAGAAACGAGATCACTGTACAACCCAGATGCCTCTGTAGCACTGTACAACCCATAATAATAATAATAATAATAATAACAATAACAATAACAATAACAATAACAATAACAATAACAATAACAATAACAATAACAATAACAATAATAATAATAATAATAATAAAAGGAAATACAATATAATAATATAATACTATGGCATAAAAACATTTCATTGATTCTCAGCATCCAAATGTTACCTGCCGCTGAACTCCTGAGAAGGATGTCAAGCCCTTCCACAATGGATCGATCACACATTGCAAGGATGAACCATTCAACTTTGATGCCAATATACCAAGGGCAGATGATGTAATTACTCTTGTATAAGTTACTGAGATGTCCAGATCCGCACCAACAATTATCTTTGTCGAATTCGTGGATGCATCTCCATTCTCTCCTGACATGCTCCATCCAAACTCCAAGACGTTATTTGTCTGATGCTCACCAACACCTTTCATTTTAGCTGCAGCTTTAAAATGACTTTTACGAGGCAGGGCTACAGGCCAAAACATTTTTGTTGCATCCAATGGAGACCCGTAAGGAGTAGTTGCAAGCTCAATCCATGAGGAGAAATATAATTTTGCAGCATTTTCTAGGTCCTTCACCAGGCACTGATAAATTCAATGAACATTTTAGAACTGGAGCAGGGAATAACTGAAACAGTCAAGTGGCAAGCCCTGGCGGCTTACCCACTTTATAAATTATTATATAACATGCGATGGAAGCTAGTGGAATGACCACTATCGCATTAGGAATCTTACTTAAAAAGAAAGAAGAATTAAAAACCATTACCAAACAGCAAAAGGCATACCTTGAGCAAGAGATTCCAAACTCGCTTTGAGCACTGCAGAATCTCCTCATTTGATTCAAGTAGCAGATTCTGAAAAACAATCCTCAGGGTGTCACCAACTATAAAAGAAGGCCAAAGTGAACTGGACACATCAGAGACACTCCTCCGATAACCAGCTTCAAGTAAACGTTCCTGCACATTGATCATCCACATCCAATCTTCTTTTAATAACCACTTTACAATAAGTGCAGTAAATAAGTAGACCATCTTACAGAGAGTAATGAAGAATTACTAAGGCTATTCAACGGGAACTAATAAAACTAAAACATGGTAAGCACGAGGTGCAAGTTGAATGTACTACCAAGGTGCGGATTGCTGATAAGCGGACTGAAGAGATATTGTGTCTCATAAATGGCCATAACCTTGGTGCCAGTGTTGAGAGCATATAAGGATTCTCCAGAGAACTCATTCCTTCCTTTAGATAATCCGAGTGACTATACCCATGGTTGAGAACCGCACTTTCTTTGGAACCCAAAGTTCCAAGAGTCTTTGGAATCATCTGCTCCTGGGAATAAATTTCTGCTAATAGATTCATTACACTGCAGTACAGATTAGTCAATCAAAACTTTGATAGACTTATGAAGCAAAATAATGACCAGTGCTCAAAAGCACCAAATTTGAATATAATAAAAAAAAAATGTACCCCCTTTCATCCAGCAAATAATGAACAATGTATATTCATATCGTATTATGCAACAATGAAAAACAAATCGTGTGTAAATCATATCACTAGTATATTAAGTATCCATTTGGGGTTGCAAAGTCGGTCGAAATTCAACACCATGAACATGAACCCATTACCAACAAACAGAGCACACAAAGAGATTCATAACCTATAATCTTTCTCTTTTTTATCACTTATTTAGACCATTGCCTGAGAAATTAAGAAGTGAGATGATGACAAGTTAACAGATGAAAATCTAAGGCCTATAATAAGCCAAGAACAAATTCATACCTACAAATATGAATTCAAATGTAAATATATAATATAGGATAAAATAGCTCCCTGTACAAAGTAGATCAGAAGGAAAGGAAGCAAAGGACTCATCGGTACCACTATTGATAAAATCCAGCTGACAGACAAAACAATAGAGCAATCAGGAAACAACTTGATATAATGAGGTAATAAGGACTAGGACTAGAAAACCAAACACTCAGGGAGTGCTTGTCTATAATTTTGGTTTTGATTGGTTTTTTGGTTAACCATATGTTTGAGTGAGATTTTGAGTTTGTATTAATATAATATTTAAAATAAAATGATTAAAGTTGAATTGATGTAAAAGTAGGAAAGATGTGATTGAAAGTGATAGGTAGTTAAAATTATGTGAGTGAATGAATAGTGAACTAAAATTGATGTGATGTGTAAGGATGATTGATTGATAATATTTAATTACATTAATAATATTGATTGAGGATAGTGAGGTTGGGTAAATTTGAGTAAGATTTCAGTTAGATTGATTTTTTTTGTTGGTATTTTTATAAACAAGCACGCACTAAAGTAACGCACCGTGCTAAAGTCAGCACATAGGAAAAGTTTGATAATTAGCAAATTGAAGTGCAACAAACAAACTAATCAGTCCCAGGTAATAAGGAAGAGAAATAGAAGTCTGGTATGGAAAGCAAAATCACTAAGTAATGGGTAGGAGGTTCATAGATAGAGATGGCAAAAGAAAATGATATAGGATTACCCAATGTGGAGGTTGCAACTTTCGTAAGAGCAGAGTAGATCCTATATTTTCTCCAAAATTTTAAATAAGAAACGTTAACAGAAGCCTAGAGAAAGAGGTAGAGCAAAATCAAGACATATGGCATTTGCAAGAATTCCAAAAAAACATGAGTACTTGAAATCTACCAACCAAAAGTGGTCTGAACGAGTAAAAAAGAACTTTGTTACTGGACAGAATTACTATTTACTATCTGTAGGCTCTTTACCAATAAAACAATGTAACACAGATGGGCATTGCAATATGATATGAAAGGTAGAAAAGTCCATAAGTAGGAAGTAGTAAAATATAATTAGGTCAAAAACATACCTGCTGGTCGAGGGACTCAAATCATCCAGGTCAAGCAAAATATCCCAGAGCAGCATAACAATTGAATGTAAAGTTGAACCTTTTAGCGAAACAATAGAAGCAGAAGTCGGAATCAATGCCTCGGCTGCCACTGCTCTCACATCATCATCAGGATCTTCAAGTCCAGCTTTGCAAGCAGGAAGAACGAAGTCCAGCAAATTATGTAGCATCTCCTGTTATCAAAACAAAAAATAAATAAATAAATAAATAAATAAAAATAGCAGCTACATCAATAGGAAGAAAAATGCTTTCAGTAGGAAAACTAACTTTTTTACATAATAAATGCCATTCAGCACAAATTATATTTACAAATGCAACAAAAAAGCGAGTGGCCTCATCCATATGCCTGATTCTGATTAAGTTACGCTGCCTCGATACAGAAGAAAGACAAACATGACCTTTCTGAATCAATGTCAAGTCAAAATTTCTATAAATCTAGAAACTCAAGGAAGTGAAACATAATCAACGTGATTGCTTGCCTCATTTGGTAGTTCATATTCAACATACAAGACTTCCTATCTGTTCCTTTTCTTAGGCAATTGAAACAGAAGCTCATGGAACACGCATTCAGTTCTTTATTGGTTCATTATTAAAGTATTTTTTTCTGCTATAAACATATGGTTCCCGAATGTTGTATGTGATTATGGCTATGTTTGGTAAAACTAGCTGATAAGCTAGCTTATAGCTTATATGTAATTTTCGAGCTTATAGCTTATAGCTTATGACTTATAGTTGAAAAGCTAGCTTATAAAATAAAAGTGTTTGGTAAAATTAGCTGATAAGCTAGCTAAAATAAAAAATTCAACTAGCTTATTTGAAAAGCTACCTAAAGTAGCTTATGAGATAAGCTCGAGCTTTTTAAAAAAGCTCGTCCTACGAAACGAGGCTTATTTGAATACAGGAAGCTTATAAGCTAACCAAATAAGCTATAAGCTTGCTTATTTGGCTACCAAACATAGCCTAAAAGTAAATAGTTCAAACTAAACAGCACTGTTGATACCATGATCAAATTAGTTGAACCACTTTCCAGGCAACAAAACTAGAATTCTAAATCAGCAATCCATAATAAGTACATTCACATCTTTTAGTAAATGCAGCCTAATAAAATAGTATATTCCATGCCAATTAACATTTTCCATACTCTATCAGCAACACATGGTGCTTATATACTATCTTAAACATCACTGTGGAAGCTAAAATCATAATCTCACAATAATTGTTGAAAGAATACACAAAAGAATTCATGATGCATCATTTTTTAGCAACAGTACCAGTAAGCAGGAACAGTCAAGCTAAGAAATTTGCTTAACACAAATAGTCAAGTATTAGTGGGGAAAAACACATCACAAAAATTACCTGCCGCACGGCAACTAAATATTTTATACCCAAAAGACTCCCATGACGAATCTCCCATTCTGGTCTAAGCTGAAAAAAGTTAAAATTATAATTAAGAAGATGTTGCAGTTAGAGAAATCACGAGAAGACTTTAAGAAACCAAACAATTTCACACAATATTTACCTGCATCTTCAATAAAATGTTCAATGTCTCCTGAACCAATGATGGATGCATGTACTTGAGTACAGCACCTAATGCTTGTGCACAAGTTTCCCTTACTGGTGCAACAACTTGATCAGAGACATAGTCTCCAAACCTAAAAGAAGGAAACACACCATTTAGATCTCTAAGACAACATAATTATTCGTGAAAGAAACAACAAAATCCACAATTATTTGAAATCTCATGCATAGCACGATATGACTTTATATTTGGAGCCAGAGAGCTGCTCGTTTTCCTTCTATATTCAACTTCATTTCACTATCTTTACCGTAGGCATAAAACTCTGTAAGTACAATTCTTCACAAATCAAAACATACCGGTCTAAAGACAAGATGCACAAGAAGCGAATAGCACAATCTTGCAGAAATTCAAAGTTTCTTAGCCATGAAGTGCTGGCATATTTGAGAAGGTTCATGAGTTCAGAGTTTTGAGGAAGATTCTTCAATATATTCATCTTCCCTGATAATTCATGGCCTTCTAAGCATTCTTTTTTTACTGAAGCATCGCTAATGGAGTGGTAGGTACCCTCAATGCCAGATTGAGATTCCATCTTCAAAAATCTAACACCGATTATACCATTATGTATAGTAGGAACTGGTTGTCCATCATTACCTTTCATATAAACATCTGTATCTCCATGCGGTGCATCTTCAATCTTGGGTCTCTTTGAAACTGGCCCTGATTCCTCCAGTGACACTAGCATATTCAAATCAATTTCCCCCTCTTTTTTTATTTCAGACTCATTATCTTTATCGTTCAAATTAGAAACAGTCACACCACGATTGCTGACTTCAGGCATAAGAATTCCAGCACTAGCTCCTTGATAAGTTAATATCTCCCTAAGAGACATGATACTTCCATGACGAACCTCCCAAACTGAGAAGAAAATTACTCACTACAACTTCACATACATTATTGAAAAAAAACTCAGCGGGAAAGCAAAAATACCTACCAGGGTCAAACATATCAACGAAGAGTTGTTCAACAAAACCTTGGAAAGGCCAGCTCCCATCTCTATCATTATCAGAACTTTCATCATCGGAAACAGTATCTACAAGTTGCTGCATCAAGAATTATCTCAGTAGCTGCATCTTTAATTCTTGTAGAATTTTTGATACAACAAAAACCACTTAATCAGAAATGTAAGGCAAAATCTTGGCATAATACATGATGAAAAAGAATAATGCAGAACAGGTCAATATGATACTTGGTATTTTCAAGGGAGGATTTGCAAATAACTCGCTAAAATTCTTGCAGCTTCAGTAGAAATTGCCCAATTTGCCCTTATCACCTTATTCTTGTGATCTATATGATGTCAACCCTTAATATTAGCCATTAAATAAACTGCATTCTGATAGTACAGCTGACATTTATTTTCTTTGGGTAACTTTCTCATGTTGGAGACATTGGCCAAATCAAATCTTATTACCCCATACCCGATAAATACAGCCATATCTATCCTTGCAAGTGACGTCTTTACTCTGACCAGAGCCTCAGGGGAGTTTTACTAGAATATAAAAACAGTAGCCTTATTTAAAGAATTGAGATGCCACATGCAAGGGCTTGTTATATAAGTTTACTGCAGCTAGCCATAATGAAAAGGAATAAACAACATTTAATTAGTAATAGGCAGCACTGTTTTGAGGAATTTACAATCTCCATAATCTCAATCTGAACAAAAGAGACAATTTT
>BKCP01005727.1:453092-466740 GCA_008636005.1 Striga asiatica
GAGTAAATCATATTAAAATTATTTGATAAATAATATTTTTTATTATATTATATTATATTAATTTCAGTTCTTTATTTATTTAATTTATTATTTCATAATAAGATATTTGATTTATTATTTATTTTACTTTATAATTTTTATACTTTATTATCTTATATAATTATTATTTTTATTTTTCTTTAATTAGTTTATTTTAATTTTATTTATTTATTAATTTTATTTTTGTATTTATTTTTCTCATTTAAAATTTATTCAATTATAACTTTATTTAATTTTAGTTCACGCTAATACATTAAATTTTATCTTACTTTATTTTAATTTAATTTTTTTCATTATTTTAAGTTACTTTAATTTATTGGAAGTTATTAGTATTATTATTATTAATTATTTAATTTACAGTAAATTGACATATTATCCTTTTATTTTATTTATTTACTTATTTTTAAACTATTTAATTCATTTCAGTATGATGTATAGATATATTTATGTTCAATAGATTACATATCCATCCATATGGCCTAATGGTTGAGCGGCCATTCCCTTCCTTTCCAACCCAGGTTCAAATCTTGTTGCCCACATTTCCTAACATTTAGGTTTTGCACATAATTCAAGGGTAAAACAGTAATTTCCGCCACTTTGGGGTGAAAAAATGAAGAAAAAGCCGCACAGCATGCGCGTGCACGCCACTTCCGTCATCTTAGACGGTTTAGGGTGTTTCGCGCATGCAAAACCTTAATAGAAGGGGGACTGACGCAATTTTTAAAATATAGGGGGGAAACGCCCAGATTTAGTATAATACAGGGGGATTTGGTGCATTAAACCCCAAATAAATTGGATACAAATCTTCTATGTTCCATCATGAGAGAGATCATCACATGACAGAGTTGTGAAATCATACAACTCCCAACTCACAAAAAGGCATAGAAATATTTAGATTTAACCTCACGCGACATAATTATAAGTTTCTCACTTTCTCTAAATAGTGTCCACCGTAATCTTTGCCATAAAGCATGCTAGTCACGGATGCCCCATATTTGGAGCACTAACCCTACAACTTCAAAATAAATTTAACTGGTGTATATCTTTAATGATATAATAAAAATATACCTTTTCAACTAGCGTTTTTTCACGAAACACAATAAGGAAAATCTCTAATGTTGTTTGTAGAAAAAAGTAAGAAATAAACAAAAAACAGAATCCTCTTTTTCACCACAAGAGGGAATGAAAGAAAAGTACCTGTCCACCAGATGCCACCAAAGCCCCAAACTCCAACACCTTGTTTAGATCAAAACTGCAAGATACAAAATTTTATCACCAAATATATTATGAGCAACCAAATACGTACATGAGATAACATCACTAGGCACCATATTGTGTAGATAAATTTTACGCATGCAGTTTAAAGACTGTCAAACGAAATAATAAAACACAGATACTATGAGATTGAAATACCTTTGAAAAGAAATGCTTCCTCCAAGTTTAGAATGGAAGTTTGGCCATGTCACGACATCTTCAAATGTAGCAGATATCCCAGCTTCTGAAATCTTTGACTCCACGGAGCTAGAGAGTTCTGTCAAAGATATATGTTTGACATTCTCTGCAATAGCTCCCACGGCATGAGCAGCAGCTACTCTGGTCTCCCACTTTTTACTCCGTAAATACTGGGACATCTATAGTAATAATTTATGCGGGTCAAGCCACATTGAAAAGAGAGAACAACAAATCGAAAAGTATTAATTTTGTTAAAATCCAACTTTTACTCCAATCAACAAAAAATCAACACTGGTGGTGCTTCTGGAGATCAATAAAATTCCTGATACCGATTTTACCAGAAAGTACTTGCATCTCTGGCATCCACACATTTCCTCTATATAACTAGTACTCAGAAGATGAACCAAAATAGCAATAGTATGACAATACTATGCTGCATCACTTGCACTTCCATGGATATCAAACACGTAGATCACCATGACTCCTAGTTTTGACCTTTGTCTACTGTCTTATAAAATAAAATCAAATATTCAAAACTGTCACATGTAAACATTATCTCTCTAAACCTCCAAACTTTCTCACAGGACACAAAGGACAAATATTGAAAAATAAAAAAATGACATTCAACTTTATTTTCATTCATCATGTAATTATATAAAGGTGATAATCAACTTTGTTTTCATTCATGTATCTTCCATCAACATTTTATGGATGATTGGGTAATCAAAAGAAAATGTAAAGAATTTGCCTCCATCTAAATTCACCAAAATTAATGTTAACAAGAGAAAAACAAACTAAATAAAGAAATGGACAAACTTTGGCTCCTTGAGATAATAATATGGACTAAAACCCTGACATTTGCAGAGACCAACCCAACCAGTTCACATTAGAAAATTAAAAGACGATCTCATTTACCTTGTTCAAAAGAGCATTGAGGTCCTGAGGATGAGATTTGGCAATCTCTCCTATCTGCCTTGCTGCTGAAAACTTTGTTGCCTGAGTTGAACCCGCTTAGCATTTGTTAAGGAAAGAATGGTTTTTCAATATGATGCAATTAATAACAATACCAGAAAATGAGAATTCAACAACGAAAAATACAGAAATATTAAATATGTTTATCATATAAAACTCTTGAGTGCATACTAGCATCACTCATACTGATCCCCAAACGCAATGCAAACTAATTAATTTGTGCAGAAACACCGTAGCCAATTTCTGAAGTCCCAAAAGAGCAACTCTATAAAGGATACTGTCCAACAGCGTTAGCAATCGATTAAGCCGCGATGACTGTTGAGCCATGTTTGGAAAGTCAGACCCAATCCCACTCAGTTGAATGCCACCCTAGTTCTTGAAAGTAATATACAATCATCAGCTATCATAAGAGAAAATGTCCCACCAACTGTCATCTCGTGCATGAAACAATGAAAGATATCCCTACCATTAACAGCAAAAGGAATCATCAATCAACAAAAAGTAGGACTTACACAAATAAATGCAATTATATGAAAATTCATCAGACAAGGAATTAAAAAGATGAGCAATAGACAGAAAAGGCAATACTACCCCATATCTGTTTAAATGAGCATAACAATTAACAAATGAGATTAGAAACTCAGAAATCTATAATTCCACCACAAATTATTCCCAATCAAGGATCAAAATACCTATCCCTTCCCAATGTTACTACGTCCGAGCATATACGCAGGATCCATTCATGCACCCATGATGAAAAATGGCATGCCACTCACAATAACATTGATGTGAACCTAGAAAAACCAGCAGACTTTTCTTCGCACATAATTTCTCCCTTCAACCAAATATTTTCTGCGAGTGTGAGTGTGACGGAGACGAGGGTTTCGATTTCGATGAACAGCAGATGATATTAATAGACGACATAAAATTCCTGAACGAACGTGAGAAAAGAAGAGAGAGAGAGAAGAAGAGAGAGAGAGAGAGAGAGAGATTTTTTTTTTTTTTTCGCGATACCGAGTGGCCGAGTCAGCCGTGCTCGAGTTGTCCCTCCTGTACAGAAATTTTCGGAGCTAAAGTATTTTTTAATTGTTCATAAATTCATTTTCTAGTAAAAAAATATATATAATATATATATTAATTTATGATATAAGGAATGATTCGTATAATTTTTGTTGTAATAACATTTTTATTTTTTACTGGTAGTCAAACAACCTCAACTCGGTTGAACATCTATTAATTTAATTTGTCCATGAGCCGGTGAAAAACCTGCAATATTGCGCGGGGTTGTCCCGTCATAGAAGTTTCAATGTTTAAATCATAAACAGTGCTGAAGAAGATTATGAATTGTATGTATAACAGAGTGTGTATAGTTGTAATGATCATATGTCACTCTCTTATATAGAAATGTTATCTTGTTGCCCAAGAATATCTGACTGGACTGCCCGAAGGCTCGAGTTACCCGATCGTACTGTCTGGGTGCTCAAATTTCTCAGTTCTATTAGCCCACGTGGTCTTTTCCATGTGTCCTTATTTTAATATATTCCATTGCATCTATTATGTGGTGTGTTCACATTAGCCTACCTCATTAAGTATTCTAAGACTGTATTTGGTAGACAAATAAGCTAGCTTATATCTTATTTGGTTAGCTTATAAGCCTCTTGTATTCAAATAAGCTCCGTTTGGTAAGACGGACTTTTTTAAAAAGCTCAAACTTATTTAATAAGCTTTTTTGGGTAGCTTTTTAAATAAGCTCGTTGAAATTTTTATTTTAGCTAGCTTATCAACTAATTTTACCAAACACTTTTATCATATAAGCTAACTTTTCAGCTATAAGTCATAAGTTATAAGCTATAAGCTCGAAAATTACTAATAAGCTATCAGCTAGTTTTACCAAACATAGCCTAATTGTGCTATTAGCTCGGTTTCCCTCGAACTAGGTTGCTCCGTCCTTCAACGAGTAAGTTTATCTCTTAGGTCGTACATCAACATATCGGCATCCAAAAATTAAAAAATTACCGCCGAACACGCCTAGGAGCTCCTAATTCCGTCTATGCTCGCCTAGGCGCTGCCTAACCGTTGGCCGTTGAGCCTGCCAAGTCCGCCTAAGAGCGCTTAAGGCCGCCTAGGCGCCGCTTGGCCAATTTTTTTGGCCGATTTGTGCAAATCGGATGCGGTCGGGCACCCCCTAAGCCGATTTTTAGAACAGAGAGTTCTTTTAAATTGCATTAGTGAAAAACAAACTCAAAATGAGGATGAGCCTCAGATTAACGCACAAGATAAGTCATCAAGCTCATAGTTCTGTTAGAAGATTGACACGTGTGCAAATATGACATCATCATTTATACATGTCATTCATTCAATGGAGTAGAGCACGGAATACAATATAAAAATGGAGTAGGAAATCTCATTTCCTTCCCAATGCCTTCCAAATAAGAAAGCTAAAGTAAAACGAGTAAGTGTCCTTTTCAACCAACTTTTGAACAAGGCTCTATAAGTAAAAAGAATTAGGTCACTTAAGTGCTATATTATTGAAGCACTTTGGTAACAATTCTTTTAAAAGAATACTCATAAATTGTTAGCTTAAAAAAGTTACAACTTTGACTCATACAAATAAATTTTATAAAAGATAATTTATTCAAAAGTTCATCCCATATAAATCACCAAACATTCATTTTTGTGGAGTTCACATATTGATAATTTGAAAACTGATCTCAAACAATAACTAAAGAGTCCATACCAATGTTCTAAAAGTCGCTAAGAGCTCGTCAGATGATGGTTTAGCGCTTAACACCTAGGCGGAGTTGTGAAAATATTAATCAATTTATTTATATTTATCATCATGGATAATTTATAATATTAATATTATAATATATATATATATATATATGTTAATTAATATAATAAATACAAACATTATGCAAAAATTAATGCGTCGTAATTATTTATTAGTTTTCATAAGATCATTAATACTTTTTTATTTATATAACTAGTAATCAACATGTGCATTTGCGCAAAGACGAATACTTTAAAAACATAAAAATATAATTCTCAAAATTGATTTTGATCAAGTAATTGCTATGGAAGAGCCGTTACAACCATTTTCACCATTTTTTTATGCTAATACTCCACCATTTTCATGAATGTGTGTGACTTAAAATTTGAGTACAATTTTGTAATTCCCTTGATTGGTTTATGATCATAATTTATTACATTCAAGCAAGTTATTTTGTAACTTAAAAATGAAATTGAATACTGAAAATTTTGGAGGGAGAATAAAATTTAATGCATGGTAATAAAATTAAATGCTTTGTTGCTCCTCTTTATATTTATGTATATAATATAAAAATTATAAGTTATATAATTGTATTATATTTCAAACATATAGTATTATAAGTTATATTTATGTATATAATATTAAAATTATAAATTATATAATAGTATTATATTTTAAAATTTGATCATTGGTTAAATACATAGTACACACGATTTGATTGTATACGAATCACTATATTGATTGCATAAAATATAATAAATATACACTTTTTATAATTTTGAGTGATTATGACCAATTAATTAGCTAAAAAATATTACATTTATTATAACAATTGCTTATGTGATTTTAAGAAATTTTACTATGACATACAAAAAAAAAAAATTATTAATAAACAACCGCTTCATCATATAAAAAAATATTGATCTTAGTAAAAAATATAATTTTATGTAACTTTCATATATTATTTTGTGTAAAATATAATTACTAATTTTAATATTAACTATTATATTATTCAATAAAAAATATAATTATTAATCAATTAACATAAAACATAATGGTTAACCCAAAAAATGTAATGAAATATTTTCTTATTAATGATATTGGGTGTATTAATGTCACATAAATAAAATTTATTAGGTTCTATTTATTAGGTTTTATTAATGATTTGCTACATAGGTCAAATTTATTAGATTTTATTTATTAGGTAAAATTTATTGCTTAGCTAGCAATTATATATATATAGATTAATGTAAATTATATGCAGTTTTTTTTCCTGAAACAAATGATTTTTTTTTAAAAAAAAAATAATCAGGAGCCTAGATCCTCGAAGACCGCCTCGCCAGCTTAGGCATCAGTAACTTCACAAACGCCTAGTCCGCCTAGACGTTGTCTAATCGTCGAGCACGTAGAATGACCGCCTAGGTAAAAATCGTATTTACCGTCTAGGCACCGCCAAGACCATTTTTAGAACAAAGGTGTATACACATTTTTAGCTCCTAGCTAGGGAAAAATAATGGAAAGAATTATATTAGAAAGATAACCATACAAATTTACATACACCTTTGAAGCATATGACAACCTATACATAGAAAATTATGTTATATACAAAATCTGAAACCGACATTGTCATGTCAACATGCTAGAGCACAACTACAAAAACTGCATGTACAACAACAGGGCACAACTTTATCTATCAGACAAGACAGAGGCACTCCATGAAAGCATTACGTCCCGAGCAACAGAAGGAAGATCTGATAAGAGGCACGAAAAAGTAAGAACTTCGATTCACATGCATGATTCAACCTTTTTTAAACATAAAATGTATATAGTATAAAGCAATTAAACCAAAAAATTATATTATTGCTTATATATATTGTATATACATGCATATGATCTTTTTCCTAACAATAATTCATGACAGTTCTAATAGAAGCTTTTATTACCTCGTGCGACTTGTAAAGCTACCGAAGGTACGTCTATTTGGTCCTCGAGCAATCTGTATACGTCTACAAGCTGAAGAAAAAGGACATTTTTGTTAGAAGCCAAGTATTTCACTAAATTGGTTTAACTTGTCTTGAAAAATGCAGTTCTTAAGAACAATTATGATATTCCTCAACACATGTTTAACAAGTTGCACCATGATGTTTGTAATTCTCAAAGTATGGCTGATTTTAGAGAGAGGAAGAGAGGCACACTGGTATTTGCATTTACGAAATATGGCTGATTTTATTGAGCGAGAGAAACACTGAAGAGCAATGTTTAGAGTTGACCCTATGTTTTACAAACCTCTTGAATATGAAGCTTGGAGTCTTCTGTGAGAGCAAGAAGAAGCTGTCTACGAATCCCTTCATCAATTAGAAACAGCCGGGTCCCGTCCTTGATAGTGTCTGTTAGGTCCAATTTCCTTGCAATTTGTAGCTCCCTAGAGCTTTGCCTGTCACAGAAGAAAATGTCAAATAACATAAGCAGCCAAAAAAAGTCAAAAAGAATGAAATAAACAGGGTAATAATGATCTAATGTGCAAGCAAGTGTTTGGTTTTCATATTTTCTGGGTCTGAGAAGATAACTATTAATTTTGGACTAAAAAAGCAAATAAATAAAATTAAATAGAATGTATGCTATACAAGGACAAGAATATGACATACATATTGTTTTTCTGCAATGCAGGGTTGCTGCTCATCTTAGCCACATTTTCTTTTGCTAAGATGATAAGGTTCTCAAGCCTTTTCCACTGGAAAACCCCATCTTTAACAAAACCTGGAAAATCAAGCCAAGTGAAAAAAAAAAAAGAAAAAAAAGAGAGAGAGATAGAGAAAAAATCACGAACATTATTGATTGCTGTAAACATTTTTGTTTTATTTTTCTTTGAACTGATTCTAAAAGGGAACACATAAACATTATCTAGCAATGACTTGCACATCATAAATCCTCTAAAATGATGCGTGTTACTGTATTTCAGAGAAAGATCGATTATTTCAATGAAATCGACTGCTGCTAATGATGCCGCTCCCATAGCTTTCATGTGGTGGGGCATAATTATTTCGATGAAATGTGATGTAAACCAGTTAAAATGATGATACCTTTGTTATTCTCACCTTAGTTGAATACACAAAAGTAAACACTTAGAGAATGTGAAGCAATGAGAACACAAGGATAACAGATTATCTGCAACAATTAAATATTATAATATATATGAACTCAACAATGTGACATACCTGAATAAGACGTTCACGTAAAGCAGGATTAGGATCTGTCAGAAGGCGTTTTGCGACATATGGATAGGCAACCTAGTATAATGATAATCAAACCACCAACAATCAATGAAAAATTGATCCAATTGAAACACAGGTGAAAATTGACAGACTTGGCTAAAGACAAATAATTCCAATTATATCAAAACAATAGTTTATATAGCTGGCTCAAAAGTTCAAAAGTTCACTCTATTTTATGTTGAAGTAGATCAGAGAAGGTTCAAGATTTCTGAGCCTCTTAACATGTACTGGTGTATAACAATAGTGGAATGAAGCTAGAACACTATATTAATTTGCCTTTTGCATTAAATTATCATTAATGCACTTCTTATTTCTCCCTCTAAGGATCTCCAAAAGATCATCAGAAGTATATACAAAAAGAAGTGAGTCGACATAAAAGTGATTTTAAGTTTCAGATTATTAGCTTATAAGCATCAGTTTATAAGGAAATCATTCTCATGAAAAGGCCTATCACCTCAAGAAACTTGAAATCAGGCTTCAGGGTGAAGCATATGCCTTCTTGAGTCAACAAAGAGCGAATAACAAGAGAGAACCTCTCTGGAATTCGAATAGGATAATTGTAGACTAGCTGGTTAAATTTCCCTGCAAAAAATGCAAATTACAATCTGGAAAACTTAGCAGCCATAAGAGTTAGGACATAAAGCTTTCATTGATCTGAAAACCCATTATATATAATTACAGTTGTTAATATGAAATGTAGGATAAATATAGTGGTTAAATGTGGTTTTTTATTTTTATGTTGATTTGTGCAGATGCGGGCCAATGGTATTGTCCATCAGTAACAATTCCTACTCTTGAAAATAAGAATCTAAAAAAAAAAAGTAAGAAACTAAAGAACCATTACAACAACAGCAATAGCAGAATTGAACTATAACATGTACTAGAACTTGAAAATCCAGCTCAGTATGTTACATGAACTTTGGCGAAATGCATGCAAAAAAAGAACTCATGGTGCGCACACGAGAGTGGGAGAGGGAGAGCGAGAGATATGATATAATAGAATTCTTTCACATCCAAACTGGAATTACAAAGAATACCTGTAACACTTCTGAAGTTAAAGTCCGATAGGCCTTTCCCAACAGAGTTCTGCCATATTGCTTCCAGAGCTGGAATTATAGGGGATACATCAGTTCCACTGGCCAGAAAACCGAGCCGAGTAAAATCATTAGCCATCTCAGCATAATCTTCGTTTACAGCATGGACAACAGCATCTATAAGAATTTGCTTATTTTGCTGTAAAGAGAAGCNNGAGAAGCAAAAAAAAAAAAAAGGCTAAGTGGTTCACCTCTACTTCAGCAGTTACAATTAAACGAAAAGATATTAACCAACTTACATAGCAGAACTTTGCAATTGCGAAACCACAACATAATTCCTTATGGAGGTGAAAAACAAAACAACTAGCATGAGAATCAATAATAGCAATCTGGGCTGCCCCCATGAAAATAAAAATTGTCTATAGGAGGTACTCAAAACTTATTTTCATTGGATATATTGCAGAAACAGTCAGCACTAACTACTATTTTCACACTAAAAAAGATATAGAGAGAAAATAGGTAAGTATTAGTGGATGTTCTGCAACAATGGTTTTGAACATTGGACTTCACATTATACAGCACCCTAGTCCTAGCTCTTCACACCAGGAAAAAGTATACACTCATCCAAGAAAAAAAAAATTATTATAAAGTAAAAATGTATAAGTACCAGTCAGAAACCAAGACAAACATATTGAAATGATTAAGTGCAGTCAATATGGCGAAGCTGTACAAAGCCACAACATGGGTACAGCTAAATATTGAATTATTAGCTATCCAACGTACATAGCTACCTGACTGAGAACAGCCACATTCCCAAAGTCCACATATGCAATACGTCCATCACGCATGGCAAAGATATTTCCAGGGTGTGGATCCCCATGAAACAGACCAAATTCCAGCAACTGTCGCAAAGCAGCACTTACTCCAACCGTCAAAAAACCATCTACGTCAATTCCTTCATTCTTGATAGCCTGTATTAACAAATAACAACTTTAAGTACACATTGACCTGTGCTGTTTTCGGAAAGAAAGAAAAAAAGTATAGTTAATAGGTATATAAACCTGAGGATCTGTGCATCGAATTCCATCAATCCACTCCATCACTAACACACGTGAACCAGAAAGCTCCTTATAGACGCGTGGTATTTTAACTGTTGGATCACCCTTGAAATTCTCAATAAAATCTTCAATGTTACGGGCTTCCTGGGGGTTAAAGATCAAGAAGGATATCAGACGATGCCTAAAGATCCATATGAAATTTTGAACTCTATATTTAACATTCAAGAGTACTTTTCAACACAAGTAGCATCACTAAGTACTCAGAAGGGAAGATAATGGAAGGAATTCGAAGTGAGCCAAATTAGATGCTGAACAAAAGGCATTTGACTTCTAGTTTCAAGGAATAAGAAAATTGTCACAAACTTCAGTCATGGTTCTTTTTTTTTAAAAAAAAGAAAAAAGAAGAAGTAAAGAGCCCATTTATGAAAAGGTAATAGTTATATTAATACCAAGGTATAATCAAGCTCCTCCAAAAGCTTTTCTCCAAATTCATCAACTATAAGCTCTGCATTGCAGCCCAGTTTTTGCAGGCTGATCCCGTTCAAGAACGATGCTAGAGTACGAAAAAGAAAAAGATCTCTATAAATAATGGGCTCTATTTCAGGCCTTTGCACCTGCAAGCATATGATTGAGATCCAATTCACGAAGTCATTCTAAAATTTAAAACTTTAAACAAGAGAGAGCACAAACAATAAACAGAGAGATGATGCTCAAGATATGGTAACTGGCAAGGAGAGCAAGGATTGTATTGTGACTTTTGAAATAGGTTGCCTGGTTGTATTCTGAAATGTCTTTTGTAGAAGTGATCCAAAGGTAAAACATGAAAAGGATAATAAATATGATACTGCTAAACTATAGCCCATTAAACAAGTTCCTGTATGTAATCAGAGAAGATTAAAACATCATTAATTTCAATAACTATAATAATATATGCATCAAGGTTTAAGAAGAAATGTCTTAAAACCTCACAACATTCTCCAGTCTCAGTAAGCAGCTAAACATACCAGCAAAAGACACCCCAATCACATCCTTTACCTACCTTTTGCATAGTTGAGCTTGATAAGTTAAGATGGTCAACTTCATGTACGCATGAAAAGCGAGGACAAACTCATGTAGAGACAACCTCAGTTCTTGAACAACATAGCTAAATTGAAAGTTGATTACTCAAACCTTTATAGCGACATCCTCTCCAGATGATCGGAGTGTAGCTCGATAAACTTGACCCAAGCTTGCAGCTGCAATTGTCTCTGATGATATTTTGCTGAAAACGGCCTCTAGAGGTTGGCCCAACTCCTCTTCTATTATGTCAAAAGCTACCTACAAAACTTTAATGATGGGTAGATCAATTAAAAGTAATATGAAATAGATGCATCAACAAGAAAATTGAATACCTGATTTGGGAAAGGAGGAACATCATCTTGAAGGATGCAAAGTTCATTCATGTAATCCTCTCTGATAATATCAGGCCTATTAGCAAGCACCTATTGCCGAGGAAAAAGAAAGCAACCATACCAATAGCCAATTCAGTAAACTGAATACTAGGTTAAGATGGAAGGGCTTCAGAATAGTATTTTTATCAGGTCCTAAATAAATAACTGAGAAAAAATAGCAGTGTGATTACCTATAAGATATAAAACAAACACAAGTAGCAGAAGATCATCAGAAACCTAGGTTCTCCAAGGCCCAAGCCCCAAGAACATGACAGATAATACAAATTTGCGAACTAGTAAATAATCTGATATGGAACTACTGAAAAAACTGATGTAAGCAAAAAAACCAAAGTATCCTTGAGTACTAGAAAGAGAAGAAATTATCCAATAATTTTCAACATGCATTGTCTACTTTTTGGCCTTCAAAACCCATCAATTTAGATTTTTTTCCTATTAGTCTAACATAATTCGATTAAACTACTCATCCAAATCTTCACTTCCTTTTGCCTATCCATCCTACAAGATCAAATAGAGCTTGGAGTGCGGGGAGGGAAACCGGGAACATGGTTATCCCTACTGACAAACACCAATATTGATGAAACATATATACACATTGAAAAATCACCTGTCCAGCTTTAATAAAAGAAGGGCCCAAGTCACACAGGAGATTCCTCAGTTGGCGTGCACGAAATGGAACAACTTCTTCATCACGGCCCACAAAACAATCATACATCAAGGCAGACCAGTAGAGTCCCAAACCCCATAAAATTTCAACACCTCTGCCAATTAATGACAATATTGAACCTCTTGACTCCAACACATTATTCCTGACCTACATAAGTACTCAAATCAGTACATATAGATGAAACATGGGAGTAAATTGTATGATAAGAGTAAAACTGAAGCAAGACCAAAAAAACAAAAATCTGAAGCAAATGTAAATCATGTATCTTGCTTTTCCTCACATGATCATCAGAAACAGTTAAATGCAAATTATAAATTACTTGAAAACAGATTATGGAGAATGGAATTTATGCTTCGATCGCAACTTCCAAAAATACATGTTTCTCTATATAAAGCCGATACCTTTATGAAAAAAAAATAAAAAAGGAAAATGGAGAATTCACAGCTGACATAAGCTAGCATACCGATTCCGGAGTGTACTTCCGAAAGGGAATACAAACACCTCTTTCAATATCCAGCTGCTCCAGTGCGCTGCTAATGCTTGTACTGAGGGGCTTCTCGACTTGTACCAAAGAATCACTTCTCTGGGCTCGAACACTCACTGGCTTCCTAGCTTTACTTTCAGATGAACACCTCCGGAAGAACTTTTCATATTTCCGATGGGTCTTTAGCTGACCAATCGCCGGCGACGCCAGTGGTGAAGATGGAGCGGTGTATCCGCAGTTACAGCAGACCAACTCCATTACTTGCTCGAGATGTGTACTGAAAATGAAAGAAAATTACTGCGGTTTCATGTAAATGGTGTGTCTGTATTTCGTTTGTAGGCTTGCAGGGAAAATGGCGTGGGGGAGGAGAGGTGGGATCGCAGCTTCCACGAGTTGCGCATTGTTCTTTAAGAGTTGTACATTGACTTTGGTGTGGGTGTTGGTGATGT
>BKCP01005727.1:466824-507187 GCA_008636005.1 Striga asiatica
ATTGCACTTTCTAACAATACCATCTCTTTCCTCACAATTAGGACTCATCCTATCCTTTGATTACATAATTATCAACGGTCTTGATTACTTAACATATTTGTTAGCAAATACCATGATTTAACCATTGTTATTAATTATGTTAGTGTAGATATTTAGGGAAATGATTTGACTCTATTTTTTAAAATGGTAAGAATTACTCAACTTCCTTTTTTTATCACAATATCCACTTCGATTGACTTACTGTATTTCTATACTTTATTCACATAAAAAGATCATATTGTAGATTATCATCTATGGTTGTATTTGTTCAAGCATAGAACCAACATATGTCCCATATTTTTTATTATCTTCATTTAAAAGAAAATCACTTCATATTTTTCTACTGTTTGTGTGTACGTTTTTATTTTGTATGCCACAAACATAGTAGCAATCATTTTTATTATATGTAATAAAATTAATGCCACAAACATATTATATGTAAAATTAGCAATATTAAATGCAATAACTAGCAATAAAATGAATGGTTGATAGCATCATTTAAATTATGTGATTGGTTAAGATATACATGTAGCTTCAATTATTACTATAAGCATTAAGGCGTGCCATTTTATTTTGATGAAATAAAATGATATTGTTTTCAGGGTTTCAGTATTTCGATGAAATAAAATGATCTCGGTAAGGAATGCTCTCATCGATACCTCTTTTTAGTGTTAGACAATTCTAAGTTCGGTAAAAGAGTATAACCGAGGGATATGCAATAATTCGAACATGAAATTAATTTTACTGTAGTAAAACTAATATAAACAAAAATATGACTTAATATAAATATTCATTTTTGTAACAATTATATGATGGATCGACCCGCCTAATGGTTAAATTGTCTCATATAAGAATTGATTATGATCTTTAAACTTATTTCTCAGAAACAAAGTGGTGGAGCCAATTTTGTTGGAAGTCGATCAAATCCACCATTTGGCTTGGCCTGCGTAGCTGGTGCATTATAAGTTAATCCAGTCAAGACTATCATATCTTTTTTTTTTTTCTATGTGTTATGGATGAGATAGATTTGATCTTAATTAGTGTTTTTTTTGTTGGTAATTATCTAATATGTGTGTGCATGTACATGTTGCATTTTAATTGTATCAGTAACGTGTTATCCCTAGGTTATGGGGTATTATACTTGGGTATTACA
The DNA here is from genome assembly GCA_008636005.1 of Striga asiatica. Lineage (NCBI taxonomy): Eukaryota > Viridiplantae > Streptophyta > Magnoliopsida > Lamiales > Orobanchaceae > Striga > Striga asiatica. Next base: position 468,017 of record BKCP01005727.1, read on the forward strand.
TCTTCCTATTGCTTTTTGTTGGTAATTATCTGATATGTGTGTGCATGTACATGTTGCATTTTAACTGTATTAGTAACGTGTTATCCCTAGATTATGGGGTATTATACCTGGGGTATTACGTCACAGTTTTATTCTATGTCAAATTAGTAATATTAAATGCAATTACTAGCAATAAAATGAATGGTTGATAGCATCCTTTACATTATGTGATTGATTAAGATAGCATTCTGTAGCTTTAAATGCAACAATGTTTGGAAAATGTTCCATAATATTATATTTTTATTAGTAACTCTTATCATTTGCTTATGATACAATTTTCATTTGTATTAAGAAATCATTATTAAAAAAAAAACAAAAAATAAAATACATCTATCAAAAGTTGTAAAAACAATAAGATACCACCATCAATTCTAACTCGGTCGATGCAAAATAATATCGATAATCAAAGCAATTGTTCAAAACAACTTAGGTTAATATGCTTGATTTATTGATCACACATACTATAGTCGAGGCATTTAGCATATATAGGGCAGACAAGGATGCCTTTGTTATTGGCGACGACTTATTTATGAATTTTGATTCTGCCGAGTTTTGTATCACGATGGGGTTAAGATATGGTGGTCTAAGTGTAGATTTAGATCTTAGTTTGGAGTCAAAAGCCTTGTTCAACGGTTGGGGTCGGGTAGATAGGAGGCTTTTGAAAAGAAAGCATGTTATAGAGTTGTTAGAAAAGTTTTTTGTGGATGAAGCTCGTGTAGACAACTTCATCCGAATGTTTAGTCTTCTTGTCTTTAATTGTATTTTGTTTCCTTGTCCTAGCTATTCTATTCTCAAGTTTCTTTACCCTTACATAGAGGATGTAAGTAAAATTTATGAGTATGCATGGGGAGATGTTACTCATATGTTCTTTAGTTGGTGTGCTTGTTTGTCACATGAAATCGAAAGATCGATCGTACTTCAATGGGTGCTCTTTGTGACTCATCATATGTATAGATTTATTTCAATGTCTTAATATAATAATATGAATTGTGAAATTCTTAATTTTTGAAATCTTGTGTAGGCTTGGTTGTACGAGCGTATCCCTTCTCTTGGCAAGAGATCGACACTTGAGGCGATTCTCCATTTATTTCGACGGACGAGGAGCACCTTGCCTTCGACAGTGGAATGGTGTTTGACGTCCCTTAAAAAAGTGATGAGGCATAAAGTAATTTATATAGATATTATAGTATTATGTATTTTCTTCTTCTTTTGGTTAATCGATATTATACTTAAATCATAATGATTTAATTTTCAGGTGTATGCTAATGTGCATTCTCATAGGCATTAACGTGCATTTAGTCTAATTGTACTCTGTAGAAACGTATATTTTTAATATGCATATACACACATGATATTCTGCATTGCATTAAATATTATTGTGCAGTTATAAACTTTTATTAAATTATAATTTTAACCCAAGAACTAAAGTTCTATATTCAAAATTTCTTTATTTGCAGATGACTCAATGGGACTTATCTATTTTTCAACGGGAAGCCCCCATCCCCAAAACTAGATCGTCTACTGTCCCAACGACGACCTCCACTCCCTTTCCTTCACCAGCCCGGTGCCACCTGGCCCTCCCCGTTGTCTTGTTCTACATGGTAGAGTTTCTCCTTGTCCTTGAGTACCTCCACGCTCGGAGCATCATCTACTGAGACGTCAAGCCGGAGAACATGCTCATTCGGGAGGACGACCTAAGCATGATGCCAGACTTCGACATGTGCCTCGAGTCGAACATTGCCCCAGGGCTCAAAACCCAGATCTGAATGTGGATGGAGAGGGTGACATAGTTTGTGGCAGAGCTGACGATGGCGTTCTTGAAGTCGTGCATAGGAACGCACGAGTACTTGGCACTAGAGATTGTTTCCGGCGGGGGCCACAATAGTGGGGTGGATTGGTGGGTGCGTTCGAAGGAAGGTGTGTGTTTTGTGTGTATGCGTGTCTGTGTGTGAAAGAGAGTGGTGAGTTGGTGGGGTAAGGCCCACGGGTGGGTCGGTGGGAATTGAGGTAATGTCCAAATTTCCCTTAATGGGTGTACAATTTTGGCTTATCTTGTCGTTGGATTATCAAATTTGATGGGTACGATGTATTTTTATTTCTTTCACTGAGAATCATTCTCACTTGAAACCATCTCATATAATTAAAATCTTATATTGTATATAGTATATTAAATTATATATAGTTATTATTACCTAATCAAATGTTCAATAATTTTGAATCGAATATGTGCATATTCAGATTCAGATACGAATAAATTTAGATATTAAACATTATTCTTATTCGAATTTGAATTTTTACGAATATGAATCCTGAATACCGAATTCGAATCACGAATCGAAATAATGTTTAATTTGTTTATAACCTTACCCTCTGCAATCTCCTTCTCCTCTTTCCACTCCCCTTGAATGTTCAGTTATTATTTGTCCTCATTGCCCACTGACGCAAATAGCGTAATTTGGTGGTAAGACGCTTCACTTAAGACTGATAAGTCATGAGTATGAGTCACCATGGAGGGAAAGTGAGAGCACTATTGGTTCTCTTTTAAAAAAAAAAAAAGAAAGAAAGAAAGAAAGAAAGCATACTCTGTCATTTATGCATTGTTCCTCATCAACCAAGCAAGCTTCAACCCACCAGTTTTAAAAAGAGTTATTTTTACACCCACCAGTCTAAGTGATGCCAATAAGCTTCAATACTCTCCTAGCTCTTGGACAATTTAAGAACACATACTCTTGATCTTCTTCTTCCTCTCCATACAGGCCACAATGTATATCCATTCTTAGTTACTTTATTCTTAGTTGGACTTTAGTACCCAAGAAATTGTGTCAACACCTCCGTAAGAGATTTTTTATCTTCTTTTTTATTGGAAGGGCCGAGGTTCTTTTCCACATTTTGATACTGAAAATATTTTGCCTGCTTGATTTTACAACAACCTGCATTCCAGTCTTATTGATAATGATTGCATTATACACCTCCTTTACTGAAAATGATCTCATCATGTTAAAGTGCCAGATTAGCTTATCATTTACCCCAAATGATTTATGGGAATCTTAAGGATAATTTCAGCATCCAAGGGATTAAATGTCTAGAGGATTAATTCCCAACACCACTTTTCCCATTGTCAATCAACACCTCCCTAACTCAACTTAATATGTTCCTATCACTCTAGAAAGGACAACTAGGCTTAAATGAAGGAGTTTTAGGCAACCAAGGCGAGTTCCAAATGCATAGCATTACCCTCACTTACTTGGTACCAAGTACCTAGTTTCAACCCCTCACTAGCCCTAGCCAACATTCCACAACATTCCATGAGTTTTTTTATTAAAGAGATACATGACTTTAAACACTCTAATCACTAATAAATTAGGCAGTCAAATTTCACCACATTTGCCTTGGTAGGAGTGCCTCAATAAAAACATTTAAGTTTCTAAATCCTAAGCCTTCAACCTCCTGGTTTGGCCACTTTATCCAACCGAGCCCAATAGATTTTTCCTCTACCCACCTCACTTTACCCCATCAGAAATTAATAAGCAGCCCACAAATATTATTACAAAAAGTCTAGGGAGTTTTAAAGTAAGACAAGATATAAGTTGAGAGGGCATCTAGCAAATTTTTAGTTAACATTTCTTTAAAAGATCGAACGCCAAAAGGTCCAAGACTCATAACTTCAAAACCACGTGAAAAAGATTCTGATGAGGACCTAACACAGAGATGCAAAAGAATCAAAACTATATTCAAAACTGAAAATCCAGCTAAGGTTCAAGAACAACAACTTCAAACCCACATGAAAAAAAATCCTAACGAGATTCAAAACTAAAAATCCAACTAAGGTTCAAGACCAACAACTTCAAACCCACATGAAAAAAATCCTAACGAGGACATAACACAGAGATGGAAAAGAACACAAACTAGATCCAAATTTGAAAATTCAATTGTGTGAAACTCCGTACTCTAAAAAGAGAAAAATATATTTGTGTAGAGCTGTCCTATGATGCTTTTAATTTGTTGTTTTAGAAGTTAAAAATTGTCCTAGAATGATAAATGTTCTAGAAAATCAATTCCAAACTTTGCATGGTGTCCCAATTTGCCATTATTTGTTTTCTTCAAAGCTACTTCACTATGAATACGAGCAGTTCGATCATATAGTAGAAAATTTAGATAAAGACATTTCACTTGATTTATGCTTGTTAACTTTTTAAATCGTATTGTTTACATTTTTTTTTTTTTTTTTTCAGGAATGCTACAGGCCTAACATCCATTATGTATTATTCTTCAAAACTACTTGCTATAAATACAAGCACTCAGATCATATAGTTGAAAAATTAGATAGACATTTCACCCAATTTATACTTGTATGAACTTTTTATATCACACTGTTTTACATTTGTTTTTCAAGTAATGCTACAGGCCTAAGCCATTTGTCACTCTAATTGTTTCTTTTTCATTTATGCAAATAGCTGAGATAAATATTCCCTAACATGAATCATAATCTCATTCATAAAGAAGTTAAAATGAAGAAAATTTGGATTTTTTGGTAAAAAACAATTTTGAGGACCAACTCTTTTATCAGACATTACAAGCTCATATAAAAAAGCTTTGCCAAATTCAGCTGAACATATTTGGAAGTGGCCTGACCGCCATGAATGCATCTACCATCTGCACCCAACACAAAAACAGATGATCATATTTCTATCCAATAAACAATTAACACACAGCTTTAGATGTTGATCAAAAGACAACTAAGGCCTCGTTTGTTTCACGGGATGAGATTGAATTCTTTAATATATGATGGTAGATTGTAATGTGTTGATTAAATTAAAGCTATATTTGTTATTCAAGAGTAATATTCCGGATAAAATAATGTTAACTCCCTAAAGTGTTTGTTTCTCTTGATAAACCATGAGATACAAATGTGTAAAGTCTATTTCACCCTCACCCTCCCTAATAAAGAAGCAAGTCAGTTTCGCAGGAATAAAAACCGATCAAACCCGCTATTTCTTTTCTCTATCGGCATCACACCTCTCCATTCTTTTTCATGTTGAAACTAAAAAGAAAAATCTTACCAAATTAATGCACAAGAGCTTCTTTTATATTCCCTTTTTTTCAATTTTTTCTTAAAAAAAGTATTGGTGCCAATTTGAGAAATCTGAAAGCCGGAATCACGTGAACATAGGACCAACCCCTTATTAATCCCATAATCCTACCCAGTCATGCACACCAAACACAGCCTTAAGGAGGAATTATATAGTTTTTACCTCATCAGTCACAGCAGCTCGTGCCCTGCGATGTCTTTCGACCAGTTCGGTCAAAACTTCAATAAGCCGTTTTTTCACTTCACCTGTTAGCATACGCCCAGCACCGTATTCCTGTACGACGACAAAACATGTGTTACAGATGGTAATTACAAATATACCCCCAAGAAAATCCCAATTATCTTCTAGAATTATAAATGATCCGTTGAGGTCTGTGTTTCCCATACATATACATAACCCCATCCCAATGATGCACTTTTGTAACACAAGTAATTTGAAATTTTGAAAGAAAAGTGGGTTTCTTTGAAATAAAGCTAAGCCTTAAGTACTTATCTACAAACTTGTTTGTCAACTGACAAATAAAATGACAGAGATAAGTCCTTACTGTTCTGATGTGCTCGAGTTCACTATCATCCTCCAAGAAAAAGCCGAGATACTTAATCGGAATATCTACCTTAACAAATTTGAATAAATTTGAATTAGAAAGATAGGAGATGATTAGTCTTCAAAATAGGAGTGACTTAATATTGCTACCTCAAGGTTTGCTCCGTACTTTCTGTGGTTCTCTATTGAATCTTGCCCACCAGAGAATGCATATCTGTTTATCTGTAACAAAAGAAGGCGAGGTAATGATTTTCGACGACTTACAATAAAGGAAGAGTTTTCACAAAATTGTTTATAAAGAGGAACCTTGTTTTTAATGTCCTTGGCAGAGTCAGTGACATATATAGCAGAATTTGGATCACTGGCCGACATTTTTCCAGTCTCTCCCTGAAGAGAAGATCACCATTCAAGTACACATTACACACTATATCTTCATTTCAACTCACAGGTCAATATAATTCTCATAATGAATAGAGGGTCTATGTAGGTGAATTCTCCTACAATAAATATCATCAAAAGAAGTAAAGAGTGTGGATAATCATATTTTCCATCGCATTTCACTTAAAAACTTTTAAATTGGAAAAATGCTAAAGGAAAATAAATGAAGGAGAACAATGAACATACAGAATTTTGAGGCCAGTGACCACCAACAATCCACACAAACAAATAAAATAAAATATAAAAAATAAACAAACTGAAAAATGACCTCATGCTATTGTATTACTTGTGAATTGGGATATCAGAAAGAAACCTGAAGAGCTGGAAAGAAGGACGACTCAATCAAAGCAGGCTTGTGATAGCCAATTCGAGGAGCAACATCCCGTGTCATTCTGAAGTAAGGATCCTTTAGACAATAGAGAAAAAACAGATTAATTACAGCAATTTCGTATGTATTTGAGATTTGACTGTTTAGAAGCCAAGAGTAGCTAAATTCTATACCAGGTGCAGTATAAGCATTTATATCGTGGTAGTTATATTTCCTGCTAAAGTAATTACATTGTCGGATTATACTGATCAAACTCCATACACAAATTTATATAAAAGGGGAAGCAAAATTATTCACAACATAGACAATCAAGGCAGAACATTGACAATATACAATTATTACCATAGTTAACTTATATAAATTGTACAGAAAAATGACAATAAGCAGAATATTAAGCGCATCACACTTTTAAAATCAAGACGTTTAAAATTCTCATACATTTAGACAACACTGATTCGTATTGTATTATATAGTGTAATTTAGATTCAAATATCAACACTATTTAGCAACTAATTAAATGGAAATATACATTCCGAATTAGTGAAGTTAGTACCATCTGAACAGCAACAACAAAATACCTGGTCAATTGCGCATGGAATCAAGCAACGGATTTTATCTTTACCAGCGAACAGATGTGGAAAAGAACTTGGAAAAGACGGAGCTGCCTGATAACAATGAAATATAATAAATGGTCAAGAAAAAAGAGAAAACAGAATGTGAAACCAAGAAAAAATTCTAAATCATTGTTTGTCCCATTTTTGTTGCGTTTTTCGTGTTTATTTTATCTTTCTCTTTATCCCGTTTTAGGTCGTTTCTTTAGTTTTTAGTCCGTTTCGTGTTTTATTATGTGTTTTTCTTGATTTTGAGTCTTTAGGTGTTATTTCGTTTGTTTTCCCGGTTTTCTTCGTATTTTGTCGTTTTTGGTTTGTAGGTCGGGAGCTTCGGGTGAATCTTCTCTTCAGCAAAAGTTTGTTTCGAGCGCATATTTTAATAGAGGAGTTCGTTGGTGACGCATAGCAAAAAACGGAACTCAATTCCGAGTTCGGACCAGCCCAAACGAGCCCGAAACGTAAAATTGCGCAGTACAGTCCAAAGTCGCGACTCGCGAGAAAAACAGAGCCTGAAGGTGCAGTATGCTAGCACGAGTCGCGACTCGCGAGATTGAGTCGCGACTCGCGACGTAGGTCGCGACCAGACCCCAGGAATTGAACATCTTGACGACGCGCGACTTGCGATGATGTCGCGACGCGACCGAAGAAAAGGCAATGTCGCGACTCGCGACTTTACCGCGCGAATTTTGAGGACGGGATTTTTAGACCATATTTTGATCCTAGGGTTCATAATTCAACTTCCAGCTCTATTTTTACGTTTTTTCTCTCTAGAAACTCATTCCTTTTCATACGTTTGCACTTTGGATTTGATTTGGAGATTGAAAACTCCTTTTCTCTGCTTCGGATTTAGCTTTGTCATTGGATTCGAATATTGAATTTCTATTAATCGTAAGTTTCTCTTTTCATCTAATCCATGAATATGATGGCTTTGATTGTTGATTTTGAATTCCATATGAGTGGCTAATTCGTTTCGCTAGGGATAGGGGATGATGATGATGTTTAGAATTTAATTGTGATTATCATGCTTGTTGATCTCAATTTATGCGAGTTGTTCTTAACTAGGTTTATAATTCTCGTACATTGAATGTTTAATATTGTCGAAGAGTGACACTTCGATTTGCAATTGATTTCCAATTGAATATGATTCGTTCTTGTGTGACGTGTTTAAATCCAACAAACTAGTAGATTAACAATCATCTAGTATAATTAATCAACTCTTAGAACCGAAAGGGGAGGAGTTGATCGATCTAGGCTCGCATGAAATAGACTTGTTCGGAAACGTATTGTCTATGTGTTGTGTGATTTGCGCGATTTACCGTCTATGTTACCCTCTTGTTACGAAGAGTTATTGAGGACTATCTCTAGACGTTAGGTTGTTCGAATCATTTAACCGAATGATCTTAGCTTGATATTTCAATTGGTTAAAAAATCATCATCCCCGATTCCTTAGCTTCTTATCCTTTAATCTTCATCTTTGTTTTTAAGTTCGATTTTGCATTGTTTGAATTTTCTTTCGTAGTTGATAATTAAAAATCACTATCTTAATTAGAGTGTTTAGGATTTATTTTTCTTTAATGTGTTATCAACACCATTCCTATATTCCGAACCGCCTTCCTCGAGAGATCGACCCGGGGAACGAATCTTTCGATTCGGTACTCGATAAAAATATATTTTGCTACAACAATCATCAACCGGCTTAAGATCAACAAAAGAATTGAAAAACTCAGTTCTTCCTACATTTTCTAGAATTTTGTGATCAGAATTTACTAGCAAGAAACATGGTGGGAAAGTTAAGCAATTAAAGCATTGATGTCTGATGATAATTAAAAAGCCAGGCTATTAAAAATAATTGAACAATGTTGAACAATTTATTCTTATCAATGGTGTTTAATGGTCAAAGACATCCTAATACAAAATTTTCACTCTCCCGCCAGATGACTGTCTTAATTAGAGATATAGAATAACAGAATTAAATAAATTCCGAAGGTGAAAATAAAGTGGAATTTAGGGATCAATCTGAACGTAAGATTGGACGAAATGAGACCTTTTTTTATCTAAAAGTCTAAAACAATATTTATAAACAACACAAAAATGGTATATCATGATTTAATAAAAATCAAGGTGTGATGATTGATGAACTGTAAGTGCTATCTCGACAGTTCAGTAATGATATTAGCAATCTTACACAGTGCACCAGAATTTATAGCAAATTTTCATTCAAAATAGAAGCAAATTTATATATGTTGAATCAAGTAAACACACATCAAGAGCAAGTTGATGACTTAAAATGCCAATCAGTAATGACAGGGTTACAATGATTGGCTGTGCCATATTTCATCTTGATATGCCAAGCATCTTGTACTGCAGATAATATATCGTAAAATAGTATGACTCATCTTGTAAATATAGAGGTTCATACCTGAACAGGCGGAAAGCTCACTTTTCCAATGTGATCTTCACCAGTGAAACCAAATATACCAACTACCAGCAAAACCAATTAAGCATCATATTTTGACTTGAACCTGATATCTCTTAAGTACCTATACATAATTGCATGAAATTACTAGTCACCTTGTTGTAAGTCACACATTTTGCAATCTTGACCATGTTCTTGTAGAAGGCACTGCAGAATAAATCCAAGCACTGTAAGCATATTTGCAAATTAGGAAAAACGAGATTACTAGATGCAAAAGAACACATTGATCAGAAATCCTACTAGTTCCATATTATATTATATAAAAGGTATACACCTTATGTCTTGAGTCATCAAGATTTGTTAATGCACTTATCTGAATAACTCTTTTCAGACGCGTATAATATAATATGAGGGAGTTTGAAGCAATCAAGATCACACATGTAGATAAACTAGCCACAGCCTCCTTTACTTCTCCTTTATACCAAACTTCTAAGTTCTAACCAGCAATTCTAACACTCAATTACTTGCTCTTGATATTCACATTTATCCAAAAGCCTTCAGTCCAACAACTAGAGTCCTACCCAATTATACAGATACTTTAAGATTAACCTATAATCTTTCCTAATGGACTCAGGTATAAAATGTAATTAAGTTATTGAATGGCAACAGATCACAGCACTATCTTTCAGTATAACCAATTAACAATTTAAAACCAACGCACAGAACATGGAAAAATCATAAGGAAAAAAGTATTATCAGAAGACTTACCGTTTTTCCCAAATGTACATAAGCAAATAAAACTTTACAAATAAAAAAGGAATAGCAAATGGGGTATGTTATCACCTACCCTCCAACATAATCAAAGTCGGAAAATATAAACGTCCTTGAAACATCAAAACCACAAGCAATTATATCTTTAGCATTTTCGCGGGCAAGCCTCTGGCTTTCCTCCACGGTTAAATTCTTCCACATACATTTCTCATCANAAAAAAAAAAAAAAAAAGGAAGAAGAAGAAGAAGGAATATTTGAAAATTACTTTGTGAACATGAAGGGCACAAGATGGCCCAAATGCAGTGCCTCCGATGAGGGGCCACGGCCAGTGTAGAGATAAAACTTCTCCCCTCTTTCGTAAGCATCGAGGACGTCACTCAAATCCCGATGGGCGAAAAAGACGCTGCGGCGGAGGAAGACGTGGGGAGGTCGGCGCGTGAGGCGGGCGACGCGGTCAACGAGCGGCTGATCGATCCTCTGGCAGCCGAACTTTTGTCGATAAGCTTGTCGTAGTCGATTTTGCCGCCCTTTTCGGCGGTTACTTCCCACGGAGTCACGATTTGATCCTCTTCCTCATGGGATTTTTCCTCCATGGCTGGAACTGGTGAATGTAGATTGAAAGAGAGGAGAGAGAGGACTGTAGAGGCTGAGAGTTGCTGAGGAGCTGCGCAGGGTTTTAGGGCAGGATTGGTTCAGTTTTTTTTATTTTTTTTTTTTCTTTTCCAAGAAACATTCATGTCACCATTTTATTAGTTGCCGTTCCGGTTCCATTAGTGTAAATTTCGGTTTCAATAGTGTAAATTTTTTTGTCAAATACCAATTTAGGAACCAAAGTATTTAATTGGGATTTCAAGTGACATTTTAAAACTATTAAAGTTTGAGACTTTTTAAAATCTTAAAATTCTTGAAGAATTATGTGAAATGAGATTTGAAGTGGAATTTCCTACAAGGGTTTTTCTTTAGAAATTCTATCAAATCTTAAAAAAATCTTAACAAATCATAGTATCAAATAATAAGTTAAATACTCCATTATTTGGTAAGACTTTTTAAAATCTCAATTAATAATCCAAGATTTTTAAAAATCTTAAAAGGTCTTCACAAATAATCTTAAAAAGTCTTTAGAATTTCCAATTAAATACACCCCTAAACTGTTTATGATATTAAAGTGAGTTATTTTAAATAAAATAGATTAGCGTAGTGATTAAAGTGAATATGATGTGAAAGTAAGAGATATATTATAAAAAGTGATAGTATTTAAAATTCTGTAAGTGGATGAATGGATGAAATAGTGATTAAAGTTAATGTGATAAGTGATAATGATTGGTATTAATTAATTATATTTATAAAAAATAGGATAATTGAGTTGAATTGAATTTTCAATTATTTAGCACTTGCTGAACTCGGACTGTACCATAGCAACATATTTACTTTAGCACTTGTTGTATTAGTTGCTTTTGGACTTTTGAGAGCAGCAGACTGAGTTCATGCCGGAAAAGTGTTCCTTCAATAGTAACCATACTCAGGTTAAGTGTTTGAAATCTTGAGTGGTTTAAGTTTGGAGACGTTAACCCAATTTTCATTGATTTTACCACAATAGTTATATAGATAAGTTAGCAAATGTCCCTGGTTAATTTTCGCTTATTTATTTATCCATTTTTAGCCTTTTCTTGAATAATGCGAATTGATGCATCTAGTCAATATTGTCCAACTATAATTATACAAATGTTGTCAACTATAATTATACATAGCCCACATTTTCAATATCTGTTCCAAAAAGGTTGGGCATCGCCAAAATGATGAAAGAAAAAAGGAAAAAAAAAAGAACATGGGAGTTCATTAAATCAAATCTTCAACCAAATCCTTAGCTAACAATGATATTTTGGCTGGGACTCGTTTCAAAAGTGTAGCTTTAACATTTAAATAAACAACCTCTAAGAAGAATTGACAAAAATAGCTGTGGTTGCCGGTCAGCTAACAATGGCATTTTCGCTGGGGCTCATTTCAAAAGTGTAGCTTAACATTTAAAAAAGAAAACAATCTCTAAGAAGAATTGACAAAAATAGCTCAGGCTGTACATATTCTGAGAGAGAGAGTCACATTTATTGACCAGTTTAATCACCACAGCACACTCCACAACATAGTCTGTTCTTAAATGAGAAATCATCCCCACACACCGATCATCACTAAAAAGATTGAAAAAGATTGAAACGACACAAGCAAACAAAGATACTTGTTCAAGAAGACAAACACAAGAAAAAACAAACACACTTTATCCAAGGTCACACACTACTATCATTGTCATGAACTACACTCTGTATATCAGTCACCACAGAGCAACCAGGGAACAGAGCTGAAGATCAAAGCCATCACCCATCAGAAGTACCAGATCTCTCATCTTCCTCCAGAACACTCAAAAAAGCATCGAGACAAAACATCACTTTTCTGAGGGTACATACGTAATACGCCTCAGTTATCTGAGCTGCAGGATGTCTCACATGAAGAAGATATGTCCTGCAAACGCTTCATTTCTTCATAAGCCCACTCGAGGCCGGGACAGTAGTGCATGGGCGGGTTGAACCTTGAGTCATCGATGTTGTCCGGCAAAAATGCCCCGTTTTCGACTAAGAATTTTATTGCTTTCTTCTTTCTTTCTTTAGCTGCATTGTGAAGTGGGGTCCCTGTACCAAGTGAAATCGAAAACGAATTGATATTAAAAGAATATGTTATTTTAATTGTTTCTTATTTGAGTTTAAGCAAAGCTACTTACAGCCGCATGCACCCTTAGTTCTGGCATCGATGTTGGCCCCACGCTCGAGCAGTTCATCCATAACTTTAATGTGGCCACCTTTAGCAGCAAGATGGAGAGGGGTCACACCGTGGGACTTCGGGCCCCAGGCAGCCACATTAGCATCCATTCCTTCATCGAGAAGCCGTCTCACCTAAAAGGGTGTTAAAATAAAGAGAGAAATATATGTATCACAAAAAAAGAAAATGAAACTTGAGGTAAGAACAAGACAATTCTAAGAAAGGATTTAAAAGCGAAGATTCCAAATCAAACGGATGAAAAAAGAGAAAGAAAATGCAAAAGTCCTTCCAAAAATTGCATGTTGCAGCTAAAGCCCATTCCAAATAAGCCACGTTGCAGCACTCGGACTCATTTTTACTGACAAGGCAACAAGAAAACGAACATTATCTCTGACCCTACATTATGGTTTCACGCAAGCAAAATTATAGTTCAACATCATGGACATGCTGCCGTGATTGGAGAAATGAGGCTTTCATAACTCTGATGGAGTTTATAAACAAGCAAACTGTAATACATATACATAAAAATCCTAAATATGATATTATGCTACACTAAAAGAAAGTTGACACGTCCTAGATGTGCATGCAACACCAATTTTTTTGCTCGAATTGTGATAAAGAATCCAGTATCAGAATGAAACAACATCGATTCCTTTCATAAAGTATATGTTCAGAATACAGCATATTATGAACATAGGTTGCGACAAATTAGAGCACTGGAACCTAACAAAACCAGACAGAAAAAATGACATCAGTTCAATAGTCAAGTCAATAGAACAACATACAGTTAAAACCTAGGAAGGAGAGTATAATTACCTCTCTGAGGTCACCTTTCCTAGCATGGATGTGGAGCAAGGTCCAGCCTCGATCATCCCTATCATCTCCCGATCTAAACACCCTTCGGCTCCTCCTAACAGATTCAATCTCGAACTCCGGCATTGAAGGATATATATGTGTAGATATATGAATAAATGTTCTTCTGTCTTTTGATATACAAAGACAAATAGTTTGCTATGCGTAACAAACCTAGAGACTTCAAATCCCAACCCTTTGATTCTAAAAAGAGGCCAAAGTCAAGACTAAAGACCGTCTCACATACTTAGCAGTTTTACAGAAGATGAAAAAGACAACCCAAAACTGAAGCTGATAAGGTTCCAATCTTGAAGATCCCTTTTCTTCGTAAAAGGAAGAACACTAACGATTAAAACGAAAAAAAAACGAAGGCCTTCAAATCAAAACAAAAACCTTCAATATTTTGTTGTAACGATAGCCTCAGAATTCAGGACAGAAAACTTGACACATAAATCAGTTGACAATCGCTTCGCTAATGTGAAATCCTTTTACATTATCTGAATAGGAAGGCTCGAAAAAGAAAAAAAGAGAATAAAATTTAGCGAGAGGAATGATTGGCCATGTTGTAGGGGGCAAAAGGATTCAAACCAGGTCCAAAAACTCGAAGATTATAGCTCAGCTTCATACCATGTGACGATGAGAATTGAAAATCGACGGGGATAATCATAATTGATAATTCCCAAATCATGAATCAGTTCGCGAAAGGAAAGATATTATATAACAAACGGCGGGCGCAGGATTATGTTCGGCGGCTGCATATATGTTCACTTCGGATTAAAGAAACGAAGAAATTGGAATTAAAGATACGAAGGAATTGGAGCAAACCCTAGGTTTAGGCCACGATGAATATGAAGATGAATAAGAAGATGAAGATGAGACATGTAATGATAATATATATCGACATCCTAAAGTCGCGCTTCTAAAAGCGTACTAGTGGTTACCACTAATTGTGTATCTTGGTTACTTGTGGTGTAATCAATTTGGATATTTAATAACTAGTGTGTAGCCTGTGCGAGAGGTACGGGTAAACAATATTAAATATTACCTTTTTTTTTTTTTCTAAAATGTCATTTTGGTTTTATCAACAATTAACCAAATAAATGACGTTTTTTTGGATCTTTTGTACATACTTTTTCATTATTACCCTCATCTTGCTAATAATGCACTACATCTTTTCATATTCACTCTTCATATTTTCTCAAAATATTCATCTCTATTCTCATTAATGAAGGTTATTATTGGCAAAAAAAAAATTCTTAATTATTGTGCAATTAAGAATATAAACTGAAGGAGGGAGTAGTAATTATAAATTAAAGATGAAGGTAGATAATATTTACTAATAATTATAAAATAAAGATAGTGGAGAAGTAATATTAAATAATTACTAAATATTAAAGATGTGGAATTAGCATTTAATATAATTTACCTTATATTAATTTATTGTAAACGATATAAAATTTTCTTATATAAAAGAACATAAAAAATGTGAGTTTAATTTTAAAAATACCTAAAATATTATATAACCTATGTATAAGTATCTGAAATTTTCTTCTGAATATAATTATGTTTAACATCTTTATATATGTGTGTGTATTACATGTGTGTGTGTGTGTCTTTATGTGTATATGTATATATAGATAGCTTGTGTAAAAAAATTGTCTAAACTTAAAAGTACTCTAGATATTATAAGTTTAATAGTATATAAAAAATAAATATTTAAATGATACTGATAAGTATGCCGTGTCCATGTGAAAAATTGAGTACAAAAGATTTCAAAGTTTAAGTATTTTTTTGTTAGAGTAAAAAAGAATTTTGTACACTTAACAATTCAACGTTAGCATACCTTGATTTATAAATTTCAAAAAATATATATAACAAATAAAATGGGACGATTGATTTATAAATTTTAAAAAATATACATAACAAATAAAATAAAATGGGATTTTATGTATAACTAAGATTAAAGACAAAAATTAAAGACTGCAAAAATTCAAGACTGTAGTTAACATTCACAGTATGAATTTAATATTTTTAGGTGGAAAATACGTATCTTATTCTCTTCACATGTACATATAGATATTAAAAGCACCTAAAATATCATATAATATATGCAAAAAAATTATCAAAAATATTCTATATTATTTTTGAAAAATGTGTGAGGTCACCTAAAATTTTTCTAAACTACACGTATAAAAATACTTTTAATTTTCACACACACACACACACACACACATATATATATATATATCCTTAATCTAGAGTTTGTCTTAAAAATTTGTCCAAACACTACAAGAATAATCATTTTTAGTGGCGATAATTTTTGTCGCCATATGTTCAAATGTCTTCACAAAAAATACCGTCGCTAATAATGTCTCAATATGTTCGAATGTCGTCACAATAATCATTTTATAGTCATGACATTAATGTCGTCACTAAAATTAGTGTCGCTAATAATGATTATTCTTGTAGTGAAATAATGTTTAAAAGTATCTAAAATATTATATGTGTTAGTAACCTTCCAACCTAAAAAACATTAGTAATTAGACATTATAGAGGAAAATTAACCCTTTTAAAAAAAAATGTTACCAAATTTATATTAGTAATTAGACATTAATGAATTAGTTGATATTAGTAATTATACAGTAATGAATTAGTTATCACGATAAATAAGAGATTTATATTAGTAATTAAATATTAGAGAATTAGTATTTTTAACAAAAAAAAATTGGTAACGTAGAGAAGGAATAAGATATTGTATGGCATATTATGACGGAAGTAAGTAAATGTTTGTTAAATTAAAATTGCACAAAATCTTTGATTTGAGGAATGAATAAATTAAACGGTCCAAGAATAGCCACATGTGTGTAGAGATTTCTAAAATTCAATCTATATATATATAAAAAGAATTACTATTTACTAAATATAGTAGCAAAAAAGTCAATGAGCATTTAATGCATACTATATTTGGAAACTTTTAAATATATGCATTAATTGCTTTAATATATACACATTTCCAAATCATATATGATCAAAAAGATTCTTTCATTGAATAATTTTATTATCATATGCAATAATTTTATTGATATTCATTATAATAAACTATAATTTGATTTTTCATAATTGGTGTTGATAATATTTTTGTCAACATAACCATGAAAACAAATTTTAAGTCTTAACCATAATATTAATTTTTTTTTTCAAAAATGTTGACTTTAATCCTAAAATATTTATAAACAATCGTAACATGTTAAATAATTCTCCCTCTAACTAATTAGCCGAAATCCAGTTGGTGAATAATAATTTTTAATAATATTTTTTAACCTTTATTTATTATATAAACAAATAATATCTTTAAACTAAAATAATTTACCATTTAAGAGATAATGATCACATCATTAAATAACTTATTAACGGCCAAATAATAAAATTAAAATATATTAACTATTCTTTACAGTTTCAATATTTGATTTATTTGTATATTATTGTCAACCACGATAATTTTATCATTTTTTATTTTTATTTGTTTCCATAATGAATTTATTGTAAAATATATATTTATATTGCATAGTATGTTAAATAAATTAATAAAACCTTAGGATGCAAATTAGAAAAATCTCTTGATTATATAAGGGTTTATTATTTGACAATTTGCTAAATCAAATTTTTTTAATTATTATGAGAAATTTTAAAAAACATGTGTGTGTATTTTATAAACATTTATACACAAAATTTTATTTTAAACTTCATTACATAAACTAAGAAGAAGTAGACAACTATTATAACCTTTATAAATAATAATAATGACATTATATGACAACAAATATTATAATAAAATATTAATTGAGTATTAAATGGTGAACAAGAATAAGAATAATTTTTTTATATCGATGAATAAATATATATTGTAAAATTAAATTTATATTAGTATAACGTGTAAGCAAAATGATATATTAATTAATATATCAACGTTATGACTAAAATAAATATCACTGATTGAAAGAAGTGGAAAACTGATGATGCAACCCTATTATTTTTTGCCAAAATGTACAAGCCATATAGAAATGACTCAATTAATATATGTGTCCCGTGCATCGCACGGGCTATGCACTAGTTTAAACAAAAATCCTTCATTTGAGGAAGGATTCTTTAATTCAACCGATTTTATAGAAACCAAAATGAAAAGAAAATTTGAAATTCAAATCATATGAAAATTTGCATGCAACCAGATTTTATAGAAATTAAAATGAGAGGATTTTGAATTTCAAAAATTAGTTCAATATTACCCACCATTTTAGGGTGCACTTAATGATGCATTTAAAAAAATAGATTTTTTTTTTTTTTAAAATGGCATGCATTAAATGTTGGCGGAATTTTTTAGCTCACTATTTTTTATAAATAGTAATTTTTATTATATATATATATAGATATAGATATTAAAGACTAATTTATAAAATTTAATATTTTATGAAGAGAATATTTATGGTAATATAAATTGTATATATAAAGTTTATTTTTGAAATTAAAAAATCTATGGTATGTATTATATAATAATAAATTTGATCATTACACAATTTCTTTTTCAAAAAACTGTATATTTTTGTCAAAATTCTCTATAAAAAATAAATAAAATTATAATTATAGGTTAAGTTACAGTTATATGCTATGGTGACGTAACAATTAGTTTTTTTTTACTATATTTAAATTTTACAAACTTTATAATGTTGCAAACATTGCAATTTGCAAGTAAAAAAAGAAGTGATGACTAACTAAATTAGTCTAAAGGATTTTAACCGGAAAATTATTGTAAATAATACATGTACATCAGCCTCAAATAATTTTTTTATACATATAGATTTAAATTTTTATTCAACGATTTATTATTATCAAAATTAATCTATATCAAATTTAAATATTCAATCTGTTAAATTAAGTATAATGATTTTATTTTATATCTATATAGGTTTTTATTATTTCACTACCACAAATATGTAAGTATAATGCTTCTCATATATATGAATGAAAACTGACAAATAACTTGACAATTGTTCACAAATTCAATCAACAAATTCATAAATTTTAAACTGCAAATCATGAACTGGAGAAAATTATTTGTTTGAGTTTTATATATCTTTCCTGCTGCCAATATAGCTCTCCATACCCTGTTCCTCTGGTGTTGTCTGCATAATAATGCAATAAAACTAGCTTTCATTAGCCAAGCCCTGCTCAATATAACTTGTTTACATCAAAAGTGAGAGTTCTATTTCACTGAAACAAAAATTCGTTTGTGCCTTTTTTTTTTTGTTTTTTTTTTTCAATAATACAGGAGTAACTGGCATCCAGATAACGGCCAATCACGTCCAATTGTGAGCTACATGCATTATTCACAGCAATGCACAATCAAATGCATCAAGCGTCCATGACACATTTGTAAAACTCTATTCATATTCAATAAATGAGCAAAAGAGCATTTGTATGAGATAAAAATATCTCAAAATCAAGACATTTATCTAGGCACCCTAAATTTATTCGGTTATCTGAATACATAAAGAAGCAGAAACTATAATGCTAGGACAAAGCACTAGTGATATGTTCACTGGCATTATTCCACAAGAAAAAAAAAAAAAGAAAAAAAAAATGTACTGCATTCTCATATGTATTATCTGGGTAGTGAAAAAGGGGGTCTAGGAGGCATGCACAACTTGACATACAGTCACATTCATACAAACTGGAAGCACAACAAGCCTTAGAATGTGATTCTGAATTTTTGGGAGTCTAATTACAGTTTTTCACAGCACCATAACAGTAACCAGGTTTCTTTCTTTTAGAACCAAATGAGTTGTTATCCTGAGTTGCTTGGAGGCTTCTCTTTTGGGTGCTTGGAGCTGTAATGATCAACAAGCTGATTCTGGTTTGCTAGCTGAACCTGAAATTTTTCAGATTAAATATTAGTTTCAACTTCCTCAAACAATTCTCAATAAAAGAAAGAAATAAGCACGACAAGCTCTGAGACATAGTGATGATTGATGAGGTCAGTTGAAGCTATAGTGTAGAAAAGCTGATAAAGAGCTCAGTCAAATCAAATTTCTTACAAATGAACTAAAATTATAAATTACAATAGAACTGAAAATAAATTACAACTTGAGAAAATGGAAAGATTATTGCCGAGGAGAGCCACAAGACGAATACGCCCCGTGTAGTGCTGACGGTTCAAGCGTATCTTCCCCAAAGATACAACGTGGATCGTCTCGAAATCTGTAGCACACCAGACTTACGACCTCCGGCGAACTGGAATAGAATTGAGAATTGGGCTCTTAAAAATAGAATGACTTTTATATGACTAATAAAATTATCTCTTGTTCCCCTCTTTGGCTATTTTGATAACAAACATTTTTTCTTCAACAAAACTATCATGTTTTTTTCCTCTGCTTTCTCTAACTTTCTCCTCTCGTCACTCCTCGGCTCTTTTTTCTCTTCCGTTGTTTTAACTGAACTCAAGCAAATATATAGAGAGAGATGAGGACCAATTGGTGCTAGTGGTACTGAGATCAAGTTCGCCATTTGCAGTATGGATAACATCACATTTCTTCACGCAATGCAAACGGCAAAAGAGGTAAGGCAAATGATTCAAGTGGGGCCGTCGTTTGATGAATTATGTCAGATTTGTTCAAAAGGAGCTACATACTCCCCACCCCTAATCACTTCGGATTATTTTAATCTTTTTGCCGAGTTGATTTTCAACTTCGGTCTTATAGTTTTTTAAACGTTTCCACAGCCTCGTCTTTGCTTCTTAGCAAATATAAGTAACAAAACCTTGTGCAATCATCGACAAAAGTAATAAAATACTTTTTACCCGTTCTCGTTTGCACAATTTTCAGATCACATACATTAGAATGGACTAAACCCAACAGTTCAATACTCCTTTCCACTGAATGAAAAGGTAACTTAGCCATTTTAGCTTCAACACATATTTCACATTTTTTATGCAACTCGATTTTACAATTAGGAATTAATTATAAATTCATCAACTGTCTAATTGTATTTATATTTACATGTTCTAATCTAATATACCATAAATCAGAACACTCAACGGTATAAACAGAAGTAGGTTTTTCATTATCATTGGTATCAGTTACACGACTCACAACCATTACATTCATTTTGAATAATCCCTTGTCGAAATAGCCACGACTAAGGAAAGTTTCAAACTTGTTAAGAACAAACTTCTTAGCATCAAACATTAGCCTAAATCCATGCTCTACAAGAAGAGATTCGGAGACCAAATTCTTGCAGATGTCTGGGACATGCAGAAGATCCTTAAGTTTCCTCTTTTCCTGAAGTTAACTTCAGCACCACAAGCAGAAGTGGAAGAGTTTCCCACGTAAAGTTTTCGACCAGTAGGAATGTAGTAAGAAAACAACTCCTTGTCAAAACACAAGTGACACCAATATCAATGTACCATTTTCTTGGGCTATCCACCATGTTGGCTTCAAACACCGCAACCGACACATCAAAGTCGGTCAGTTCACTCGGCACACGGCTGTGTTCAGCAACGTAACCCTCTTTGGCTTCTTGAAATCTTTTGCCATGTGGTTCGGCTTTCCATAGTTGTGGCAGGAGCTGGAAAATTTCCAAACCTTGACAGACTGTTTTTCCTTGTTAAGGGGCATTCTCTTACTCGAGTTGCTTTGCTCCAGCAAGTTAGCATGAACCTTCATCATCGGGTCGTTATCCTCATTAATACGAAGGCGAACAACCAGGTCTTCAAGACTCATTTCCTTCCTCTCATGCTTGAGGTAGTTCTTGAACTCTTTCCAGTCCGACGGTAGCTTCTCGATCACTGCCGCAACTTGGAACGACTCACTCAAAGTCATTCTTTCAGCATGTATATTGTGCAAGATCATTTGAGACTCTTGTAATTGAGACACGACGATCTTCGAGTCGATCATTTTGAAGTCAGAAATTTGCCGACGACGAATTTCTTCGTCCCAGCATCCTCAATCTTGGGCGAAGAAATTCGTCGTCGACAAATTTCTTGACTTCAAGATGGTCGATTGAAGACCGTCGCGTCTCAAGTGCAAGAGTTCCAAATGATCTTGCACAACATACATGCTGAAAGAATGACTTTGATTGAGTCGTTCCAAGTTGCAACATTGATCGAGAAGCTACCGCCGGGTTGGAAAGACTTCAAGAACTACCTCAAGCATAAGATGAAGGAAATGAGTCTTGAAGACCTGGTTGCTCGTCTTCGTATTGAGGACAACCGTAATTCATCAGCCCCGATGATGGAGGCTCCTGCTAACTTGCTGAAACAAAGCAACTCGAGTAAGAGAAAGCCCCTTCACAAGGGAAAACAATCTGCCAAGGTTTGAACATTTACCGACTCCTGCCACAACTATGGAAAGTTGAACCACATGGCGAAAGACTGCAAGAAGCCAAAGAAAGAGGGTGCAACCAAGTGCCCTCGTTGTTGAACACGGCCCTATGCCGGGTGAACTGACCGACTTTGATATGTGGGTTATGGTGTTTGAAGCCAACATGGTGGATAACCCAAGGGAGTGGTACATTGATACTGGTGTCACTCGTCATGTGTGTTCTGACAAGGAGATATTTTCATACTACACTCCTATCGGTCGGAAATTTCACATGGGAAACTTCTCCACGGCTGATGTGGCTACAGCTGACACTGTGGTGCTGAAGTTAACTTCTAGAAAGGCGTTGAAACTTAAGGATGTTCTGCATGTCCCAGACATCCGCAAAAATTTGGTCTCCGGATCTCTTCTTGTAGAGCATGGATTTAGGCTGGTGTTTGATGCGAAGAAGTTTGTTAGCAATTTTAGAATTGGTCGTGACTATCTCAACAAGGGATTAGTCAAAATGAATGTAATGGCTGTGAGCCGTGTAACCGATATCAATGATAATGAAAAGCCTATTTCTATTTATATCGTTAAGTTCTCTGATTTATGACATATTAGATTAGGACATGTAAATTTAAATGCAATTAGAAGGTTGATGAATTTAGAATTAATTCATAATTCTAAAGTTGAGACACATCTATATAAATATAAAAAGGTTTGGTATTCACATGAAATAGTAGAAATCCCGCCTAAAAATTTTAAAATTACTAAACTTGGTAATTTTTTTAACAAATTCGAAAAAAGTCCCGCCAATAGAGCTTTAATTTTGAATTTTAAAAATATTTTGATTTTATTTTAAGGTAATCTTCATTTATTATGGAAACAAATTTATTTATTAATTTTAACATAAATAAAGATTCTTCCTTAATATATATAACAACTACAACATTCCATATTCATTACAATTAATATCATTTAGCCGCAATATTCCATATATAAAATTGAAAGTAAATATTCTCATTAATTTTATTTCATGTTGTTATATACACATATTGAAAACAAATATAAATCGTTTAGACATTATTTAGTTCAATTCAGAATGTTATATACACATATTTTACTATAACGTAATTAATCCATATCTTTTATGTAAGTTTCAAATCAACAAAAAAGTATACATATCAAATTATATCATTATATACTTCTAGCTCACAATTCCATCCACAAATATAACATTGTCCTACACACATTGAATCTAAGCTTACATAAACATTATATTTATTTTATTATAGAATTAATAAATATATTTCAAATAAATATTTGTACAATAAATGGAGAATGAACATAATTATTCTTATTAATTGATATTAACTCATTGTTTTAAACACGTCAATTACAAAAATGACAAGTTACAAATCTAAGTTTGCTATTTAATTTATTTAAAAATTAAAATATAAATATATTCCAAATTTAACAAAAAATTATAAAATTATGAATTTTAATAATACAAAATTTATATAGATAAACATGATATATCATGCATTAAATTGGTTGATATCGTATCACAATATTTATTTGTTTTCTTTTTAAAAAATAAATGATTTGCTTAACTTTTAACAAATCAATATTTGAAATTTTTAGCCCTGTCTGACGCACGGGTTTCCCGATAAATAATTTAATCTCGCCTTAACGGCCATTCATATTGAAATGTATACAATTTAGTGTTTTAAAATGTTTATAATGTAATTCAACGCATTTTGGTTCTTATACTACTTAGCGTAAATAGAATTTCGTGTTGTGCTATAAGAATATAAAATTTAGTTTGTTAGAAATATCAAAATGTTTGCATAGAATAAAAGTGAGTGGTTAATATAAAAAAAAAATTATCTTAATACATATTATATGACGATAAATTTTAGAATAAAATAATAGTTGAGTATTATGATGAATCAAAAGAGGGCGGTTTTATTTTGGTATGGAATGTCCGAATTGAAATGATATGGATAGAAGTGTATTTGAAAATTTTGAAAATAAAATAAATGGTATGAATTTTATTTAGTATGGGTAGGAAAGTCAAATTTTAGGTTGATTTTAAGCTATAAAATTAAAGTGATGTGATTATCAAATTTTATCATATTTTCATAATAACTTGCCAAAAGATAATGATGACAATTTGACAAATTGGTATGTATTCTTCTTGAAAATTAGAAATCTTTGAATAAATATTTGTTAATAAAATTTAAAATTTGTAATTTAATTATAGATAATTAGTTGATAAATTTGAACGACAAGGTAACCGATAACAAATCTATAAAATTTTGAGATGAGTAAAATATAGATATATATAAAATATATGAGGAGATTTATTGTGTAGTCCAAATTTGGGTTACAATTTAAAATGCAAAAAGCAATTATTTATAACTTACGGGTCAATATTAACTTGGACGTAAATAGAATAGTCAATTATTTACAGTTTAATAAATTACTCAACTACTTAAATTTTTTGATTTTTTAGTTTATACAAAAATAAATTTATTTTAATTAATAAAATAATATAAATTTTAATATTATACTTATTATTCACATAGTAATATATGATAAAATTTTACCAAAATAATTTATATGAACCACATTGTATTTAAATCAAATTTCTGAATAAAAATTTTAAAATGACATTTAATTTGAAATAAATATAATGTAATTTATTATCAGTTATGTGCACCTTACGAGTAGTATATTAATTATAAATAGAAATATTTTATGTAATTTTGCACAATTTACATTTCATATAACATTATAAATAAATTATTAATATAGGTAAATTGTATTACATATTGATTCATATTTTTAATTTATAAATATTATTTAATGAGCATTTTTAATTTACAAATATTAATGAATCTCTTACCCGTGCATCGCACGGGATTCGTATTAGTAAAAAATGTGAAATCTGTGTTGAAGCAAAAATGACTAAGTTACCTTGTCATTCATCGAACGGAGTACTGAACCGTTGGGTTTAATCCATACTTACGTATGCAATCTGAAAATTGTGCAAACGAGAACATGTAAAAAGTATTTTATAAATTTTATCGATGATTGCACAAGATTTTGCTACTTATATTTGTTAAGAAGCAAAGACGAGGTTGTGGAAGCGTTTAAAAACTATAAAACCGAAGTTGAAAATCAACTCGACAAAAGGATTAAAATAATCCGAAGTGATAAGAGTGGGGAGTATGTAGCTCCTTTTGAATAAGTATGTTCTGAATATGACATAATTCATCAAACGACGGCCCCCTATTTTCCACAGTCGAACTGTGTTGCTGAACGTAAGAACCGAACTTTAAAAGAAATGACGAATGCCATGCTCATAAATTCGGCCCAAAACATGTAGGGGAAAACTGTTTTAACAGCAAATCTTATCCTGAATAAAACACCACCTGAAGGGGAAAATGAGACTTCTTACGAAATGTGGAAAAATCGTAAGTCGTCTTATAAATATCTGAAAGTGTGGGGGTGTTTGACTAAGGTTTCAGTAGCTGAACCAAAAAAAATGAGAATAAGACCAAAGACGGTCGATTTATTTTCATTGGATATGCGTACAATAGTACAACATATAGATTTCTGGTTCATAAGTCAGAAAATCCAGATGTATTTGTTGGTACCACAATTGAGTCGAGGAATGCTATATTGTTTGAGAATACTTTTCCTCTGAAGGAAAGGGCAAAATCTAGTTCTAACTTCTCACAAACGGACGGATGAAACTGCTAATAGTTCTGTACAAGATGGTACTGAAGAAAAAGATGAAGAACCGAGATGTAGTAAAAGGGCAAAAACGCCAAAAACATANAAAAAAAAAAAAAGAAAGGACGAAAGCTGTGGAAGAAACGTAAATTCTCGCAAGATACTTCAAAAACTTATTGCATCGTGCCACAGCCATTATAAGTTTGTGCACCTTAATTTTGTAACTTTAAGACAAAATGGACTTGAAAATAAACCAGACTTCTTGTTATCATTATTACAGTAAGCATTAATAAAAGTCACCAAGCATCTTTGGTGTCTGTAAACCAAGAAGCACATTTAATCTTTCAGATGGGAATATAGGACTGCCTAATGGCTATACTTGAAACAATATGTGGTTAAGTTGTGTGATTTTCATGGCAACACGAGATGCAATTAACAGTGACTGATGCATTCACTACTTAAACTTTAAAGATCTTCCTCGTTGATATTAAAAATGATCTCATAATGCACAAGTTTCATTTAACCCTTCCTCAACAATCTTTGAGCCAGCCACAGTAGAAATCAGTTTTTGAAGTTGCAAACAATATATGCTAAGACTCAAAATGAATATAAAAATTAGTAAACACATACCCATTTAACCTTTAGGGAGCACTGGGAAAATACTAACCAGATGCTCCAATAACTAATAACATAAAACCAAGTTCTTACATAAAATGATCAAAAGGTTGCACCAAAACATATTACAAACAAAGAGCACCATTATCATCATATGACCATAAGAATGTTTAGATACCTTGAAAAATAAATACATTTGCATCTTTAGAAAGCTCACGTATTAGTAAGAGCATGCTTCAATTTTTACTATCATAGTAGAAAGACGGACCTGAAAATCAGTTTAGATGTGTGGTTTATAAAAGTCAAATAGATACATAATGAGAATTCTCAACCTACAAGTTAAATATAAGGGAGTGAATAGATGAAACATGAATTCAAACACCCATAAAAAGAATCTAATCAAGTAAAGTGTGTTTGATTTCAACCAGCGAGTAACAGATGTCAATCAAGAAACGAGTTCTTGATCCATCTGTAATCAATTTTGATCAGAACGCTAAGTGTATGAAGTGAAATCATATCAATTTTTCCATCAGATCAAGATTTTAAAATTTTTGTAAGGGTTGGCAATCACATAACTGTTTTCATCTCATATAAAAACACCGCTCAGTGCCATGTGCATAACCTCATGTCCGACGAACAACTTGTAGATCTGATAATGAAGTAACAAAATGAAGCTCCATTTGAAGATATTAAGTTGCTTAATTAACGACAAAACGCCCATATTCTTTATCCACCTCATGATCCACGAAAAGAAGAAGAGGGGTGATGAATACAAACCAGAAAAAGAAAATATTACTCAACGAAGAAACGTTGAACTTTATTAGATCTTACCGTAAATGAAATTATGCAGAGCCATCAACTAAAGCAGATTCACGAGCAAACCAACAAAATGTGTACAGATTAAAGTTGAAAAAACAAGTAAAATTCACACGAGATTTGAGCAAATAGATAACGTTAAAGGGGATGTGTTTGGACCGAGAGATTACTTTACAAATTGGGCAGACGACCTTGAGCCCGACGGCTCGGGCCTCGATCTGCGATCCTTTGGCCTTCTGGTTTTTCTCCGCATTCTTCCTCTGAGCTTCAATCTTCTGCTTTCCTCGCGTCATATTTGTTTAACCCCCTCGATTTTTCCTCACTCGTTTCTGCAATCGTCAAGCCGTGGTCACCATAGCTACCGTGGGGGAAATAGCCGTGAAAAAGTAAATGGTTGACCCTCATAAAATAATTTAGACATGACCACGGGCCGCCACCATCAACGGGTCTTGAACAGAGCCCGTAATTTGACTGGACCGATTCAAGCCACCTATTTTTAAATCTTTAAATTGTCGGGCTTGTTTAGGTCGGCCTAAAACCGGTTCTGGAGATGTTTCGTCATTTATTTTAATTATTTTA
This sequence comes from Striga asiatica, assembly GCA_008636005.1. NCBI lineage: Eukaryota > Viridiplantae > Streptophyta > Magnoliopsida > Lamiales > Orobanchaceae > Striga > Striga asiatica. The sequence goes on from BKCP01005727.1 coordinate 496,016, forward strand.
GAGTTTTGGGCCGAATTGGAAGATGACCGTTGGCGGCCCAACAACCAGATTGAATATGAGCTGTTGAATTTTTTTATAGTTGGATATACAACAACCATATTTATTTAATTTTTTTATTTTTAATTAAAAACGGTCACGGGTCCGGGTCTGATTCAGAGTCTGATTCGGTCTGAACCGTCAACGATCAGATTTTTAAATATGATCGTTGAGATTCAACGACAAAGATTCAACCGACTCGTCTAAACCGCCAGTCCGACTCGAAACCGATAGTTCATTTAATAAAAAAAAAAAAAAAAAGTTTTTTCACACCATTTACAACATTCTTCCACTCTTATCTAATCATTTCGAAGTTTTTGAAGTGATCTTTTGTAATTTTTGTGCTTGTTTTGCTATAAAATCGATGCGGTTCTACGCAAATTCGGCCCCAATTCTATAAATTCACTCTAGTTTTAGTTCCGATTTTACAAATTGTTTACATAATAGTCTCTCATTCTAATTCTATCATTTTCACCTCTCTTATTTATTTTATAATATTTATTCTTCAAGTTATAAAATGTCGAGTGCTCGTGGTGGTCGTGTCGGTGATGGGCCACCACAAAAGAGTAAAACTGTAGGCGAATCTCCTTCGAGTAGACCTCTATTGCCGACACCGAGTAGACACTATACCGAGACGTTCTGGGTCTTCTCGATGACGTTGAGCTCGAGATGGTCCAATGCATCTTTCACTCTATTGAGGAAATTCACGAGAGCTTACGGTTCGAGGAGAACTAGGAGCAGCCGTATGAAAACGATTTCGATACTACTCACAGTGGAGGAGGTCAACAACCTCAATAGACTCAGACGGTCGCCGATGGAAGTCAAGGGTTAAAAATCCGATATATATTACACAATACTTCACGAATGTGTTCGATGAAAAAATATGTGATAAATATTGTCCGCCCTATGCCAAGAAGAAGTGCGCTTTCGAAACCGGCGATAGGTAAGGAGCGATGCAATGGCACATGCAGACACATCATCTGGCCGAAATGGGGATTCCCACGACCCAAACGAAATTATCGGGCGGAAGTAGTACTGCATCCGCGACTAGAACATGTATGTCTTCTACTTTATTTCAATATTTTCATGAAAACAATAGAAAAAAAACTAGCTAAATTTATTACTGTTTCGTCTCTTCCTTTCAGTTTAGCTGATTATAATTTATATTAAAAAAATTGCTCAAATGGATTTAAACCCGGCTACATTTCGGGTTCCACGTACTACTCTCACTCGTGATATTCGAAAATTATGAGTGAGAAAAAAGTAATTTTGGCGCAAACTTTTGAAGCTTTAAACCAAAGAATTTCTATTTGTTGTGACATTTGGTCCGATCATTGACAAAACAAAAATTACATGAAAATTACTTGCCATTGGGTAGATGATAATTTTACATTACAAAAATATTTAATTAGTTATATGAGATTTCTTAATGCACATATTGCTTCTAATATCTCTCGTTTAATTTCACACTGCTTTTAATATCCCTCATTTAATTTCAGGTATCTCAAAACCATTCGTCCAGTCCCGTAGGCTATGTAAGTCGTCTAAGAGTCGTCCAAAAAGTTTTAAACCATAAATCTTGATCCTAACTATAGATTCGTCTATGTTATGATTTAATTTATTAGATTTGGATGTACATATCAACGACGTTTTTTACAAAACCCATCATCATCATCATCATCATCATCATCATTACCTCATCCTCCTCCTCCTCCTCCTCCTCCTTCTTCTTCTAGACTAAAACTGGAGGTTCCCAAAACCTATACATTCGCTACATTGGCCCTTCTTGACTTTTTGGTTCCTCGTCTTCAAAGCAGGGATGTGGTTCGCTTTTCTTGAGATGGGGTCGTGTAGGGATTCTCCGACTTATTCCCTTTGGATTTGTTCTTCTACAGCTTATGACGCATGCGTTCATAATTTTGGAAAATTAGTGCGAAGGCCTCCTTAATTTTAACTTCCTCATTCAATAAACCTTCATCCTCGTTGTTGTCTTCAGTTTGAGATGCAACAACTTTTAAGGCCAATCCATTATTCTTCTTGTCATAGTCATTATTGATCTTGAATGTTCGAAGGTTGCCAAGAAGTTCATCAAGATCGAGCGGTTTGACTCGTTGGAAGCTTTCGAACGAATTAATCTTTTTACAAAAATAACCCAAGAGCGATTTGGTCTTTTGAACTTATAGAGTTTTCGAGTATTCTCACCCAACATAACACTTTGATCACGTGGTCACAAAAACATGAATAGTAGACACCAATGGTCTAATCCTCCTTCATCCTTATATCGTCAAAGGCAGGAGTTATTTTGTAAAGCTTGGAGGATTTTACTGCATTCGACCCTTTGAATTGATGTTAAAGGATACGCCATTCATCTTTTGTCGGGGTGTATTGGACGATCATTTTGTTGTGTCCAACAACCATGAGAATGGAGTACAAGTGTACAAAAATTTCCTCTTCGTGCAACCGCTCAATGTCAGTCTATGTGTCATGAGGTTTAAGCACTCCCTCGAAAGGTTCATTGGTATCAGCCTTTTCCAGAGATCTCTTTATCTTTGGATGTTTTCATCCGTTCTCGACACTTTCCCACGTGCCTTTGCCCAAGGAACGCAAGAAGATGATCGTCGTCAATTTACAATAACAATAGTTCGGCCCATCAAACTATGGGGGTCAAAATAGAACCATCATCTTGGTTCATGGTCACCAATTCATAGTCCACATAATCTTTTTTTTAATCAAATCGAAAACTCACTTTGGTGTTAATTTAAATTTTGGGGGAAAACAATTAGTTATGGGAAGAGTAAAAATAATATAAGTTCATGTAAATTTGAGGAAGCCAATAACTAGAACCGAGCTTTCAAAAGAGCATCACACTCTTCATAAAAACTCTTTCACTAAACAAGTGTTTAACTAACAAATGAAAATATAAGTAAGTCGTCAAGACTCCCTCTTGCTAACATACTTTGTACTTCACTAACTTAACTACTTTTCTGACCACGGGCATGGACTTGAACTACACGTATAGATCCCTCCAAACAATATGGCAATGCTTATCCCAAGCACCCTGTAAAAAGAAAAAAATGGTTCCAAGTACCAGCGATGTACCAAAACGTTGAAATCCTTTAAATCTAAATAAAAATCTCAAACTCTTTATGAATATTCTTTGAGCTCTCATCATAAACAATAGGATGGCTCGCTTGATACGGTACTTGTGAAAAAATAGACTATATAAAAATCTATAAAATGCACGTAGGTTCATCAAAAATTGAAAATTTTCAAATCCTGATCACGATCTTTTTGTTCCAATTTAGAAAGTGAACATCTTTGCTTTGCAAGCATGCATGCACGAGTATCTTTTAAATCTTATATTCTATCCTATCTAAAAGTTGACAAAGTATAAAAAAAATAATAATAAATATCCAAAATTGTAATTAATTTGCTAAAATTGCCAGAATTTATGTCCGGACTCCGAATACTTTTACTAACTCCTTAAAAAATATACTCAATGAACATTCATAATGCTTTGGTTCCATTAATAAACAATTACATATCATGTACGAAATAGAACCAGTCTAGAAAAAAAATATTCTCCACTGCAAGGGGAAGTGAACTATGCCCTGCTGAAAAGGACTATGTTCTACTGATGTGATAACAAGAAAAATATACTTAGTCCACCTCTTAGTCTATTTTAAATTCAAGTAGAGTCACAATTTCTTTGAATTGAAATTTATTAAGTTACCATTATATAATTTTATCCATATCATTCATGACTTGGATATATTAAATGTCAGATAGAAAAAATTAGATTCAAAGCATTGTGGATGCTTAGTTATACAATTTATATTTGAATTTATTCATTGACTACCTTGGTAATCTTTTATACTATTTTTTTTTCTTATTTATTGTTCTCTATCCCCAAAATTAAGTGGATACGAGATTTTTTTTTTTCATTTGAATAAAACAAATAAGAAATAAAATAGGACAAATATATTTTTTTTAAAATTGTAAATGTATATAAAATAAAAGTTAATATGATATAAAAAGTAATAAATTATGAACAAATAATTTGAATATCCAAACACGTAAATAGTTCTTTTATTGGAAAATATATGATAATAGTTTATTTTTATTTTAAATTATGTTAATGATACTTAACAAAATTGATTACTCATTTACTCACCATTTTTAGCACTTTTTTATGCATTCAGTCACAACTTGTAATGAAAAAGGATTTATCAAGCCAAATGAAAATTAAATTATTCTTTTGCATGTTTTAGCAATCCCTCATCTGGAAGTACATAATATAGCCGCACAATACTGAAACAGAGCGATAGTTTATCATGTATTATTATATTATTTTGAAACAGAACAATTTGACTGGTGGTATGATAAGATGAAAATTAACAGTACATGAATACATTATTAACAAAAATCACTCAAAATTAAGCATTATCATATCACTTATCCCTATAAGCTCATTAATTTCCGATTCCTTTTGCCTCCCTCCATAATATCTCTTATGAGGATTTGTCAACCCATACCATATTTTTATTACTTTTATTATGAATTCCTTTTCCCTTTCGCCATACTAAAAGAACACACAAAAAAGCAGCCGGTTTTCGCCGGCGGTGAAAGATAACGGGATCTGCTCGAGAAACCCACTCGTGGGTTCTTAGTGTGTCCGATTTCTTTCGGGCATTTTGTCGAACACTTTGCGACCATTCCCCTTTTGTACTGTTCTAATATCTCCTGCCGAATTTTTCCGGCTACGTTCCCATTTTCCGGCCGAATGGAATTGTCATTTTTGGTTTCCTTCGAAGCGACACCTTTCTTGATATTTGATGGGCGTGGGAGGTTGAGACTATTTGTTGGTAATGATAATGGTGGAGAAGCGTGATGTGCTTTAAGGTTTTGAAAGCGTGTTTCGAGGTGGGATGGAAGAGCAGAGGTCTTGAAAGCAGAGGAATTAATGGCGGCCAACTGCTCGAGAGTCACCATATCCATAGCTTGGGAAAGTAGTTCTTCCACTGCGTTTTTATCGTCACCATATGTAAAGAAACCGGCCATTTTTCAAAGAGAGTTTTAACTCTGTTTTGCAATTGAGAGAGGACTTTGGAGCTGAATATAATACTCTGTTCCCATGATGTTTTTTCAAGGGTTTATGGTAATAACTCCACTGAATGCGATTTATGGAAGCTCATCCGACTTCGAAGAAAAATGGTGATGCACTTTCGTTAGGCGACTTTCATTTGCTCGTTTGTTTGTTCTGATACCAATTTGATGCGACAAAAGAATTACACGTGGCAAAGGAAAGAGTGCTTAAATTACTACTCCCTCCATTTTGAAATATAAAACGTATAAAGATTTCTCAATTTTTTTGAAACATAAGGCGCGCTCAAAAATCAAGACATATTTTTGCATTTTTCTCTAAATATGCCCTCATTGTTTTAATTAAGGAAGTGTGGAGTGGTTGTGATTAGAGTAAATAAGGTTAATTTAGTCAATTTATTCATTAATTAATGCCTCCTTAATATTTGTGCAATAACCTTAAATGCCTTATATTTCAAAATGGAGGGAGTAAAATATACCCGTACAAACAGGGAAAATTCTAGGATTTGATTTTTTGTTATTGTGTCAAAATAAGGCCTGAATTTTTTAATTTTTCATTTGAAGGTTCCAATATAAGAGACTTACTTTTAAATTCTACTTTTCAATTTATTACTCTAAATCACTTTGTATTTTGATATAATTATGTAAACAACAATACATTTTTTCTTAAATTTATTTTTTAAGTACTTATAATGAAAATATTAAATATCTTTAATAAAATTATCTAATAAGATAATTATTTCATAATTTACATTTATGCAAAGCTTTATGAAAATTATTTTAAAAGTTAAAAAATGAATTTTAACTTAATTTTAATCTAAATATGTGACAACTTTAAAATATAAACTATTTAGAATAATAATCTTATTTTTAAAAAATAAAATTACAAAAAATATTATTTGTGAATAAAATTTATATCTTTGAAAAGTTAAGAATATATAAAACTAATACCCAGAAAATTCCAATGTAGGTAGTTTTACTCACAAATAATATTTTCTATAAATTTATTTAAAAAAATAAAACTATTTTTCTAAATAGTTTGTCATTTGGATTACAATTAAGTTAAAAATTTATTTTTTAACTTTTAAAATAAATTACTTTAAGTTTTTGCATAAATATAAATTATGAAATAATTATCTTATTAGATAATTTTACTAAAGTTATTTAATATTTTTCATTATAAATACTTAAAAAATAATTTTTTTTAAAAAAAAGTATTGTTGTTATATTATTATATCAAAATACAAAGTGATTTGGGGTCTTAAATTGAAAGTAGAATGTAAAAGTAGGCCTTATATTGAGAATAACTTAAAATTGAAACTTTCAAATGAAAAAGTTAAAAATCCAGGCCTTATTATGACATAAGAAAACGTCAAGCCTACAATGAAATTTCCACTATTATTTTCCAAGTTAGCAAAAATGGCGAGATAAAAATATGACACCTGGTCCAAAATGATTGGTTCACGGATATGCCGACCTAATTCTAAAGAAGTGGTCTAAGAGCATCTACAATGCTTTGGGTCTAATTGTGCTTACGTGGCATGTAAATAGACCTAAGTCTTGGATGATGTAGACAAAAATATATAAAAGTATCAAATTTAACTCCAATGCAAAGAGACTAAGTCTCTACTTGGGTCTAAAATAGACTTAAGGCTAGATCGGGTCTCTTTTTTTTGGTTCCACATAAGCATGACTCAGTCTACTTACACTTGCATTAGAGTACTTATTTTTCTTGATCGAGTCTATTTCTTATGTGGCGTGTGTATTTTTGTGAATGAACCCAAAGCATTGTGGGTACTCTAAAAGAGTTGGTCTAGAAATATGCTGACTTGGACCAGAGATATGTCAAGAAATTAAAATATTAAACTTAATTATTGTAACTTAATATTTTATAATTTAATTAGCATTTTGATTAGTAGTTAAACTCAAATAAATATTACAAACAAACAAGTTAAAATTATAAAACAAGTATAAATTTTATACTCACTTAAAATTAACGGTTTAAACACCAAAATTAAAATTACTAAATAAATATAAATTAAAACTTGTGTTGATTTTTATTATTTAAAATTAATATTTGTGACGAAATCCACGTCGCTTTTGATGTAAAGTGCAATTTTATGGTTTTAATGTAAATTTATTAATTAATATGATTAATCAATAGTTAATATATATGCATAAATATGTAAATTTTATGCAAGCGTAATGCATTAAAATGTTATTTATAAAGACTATGTAATAAATTAATAAAATTAGAAAAGAATATGCTAGGAATATTCTTTTAGAGAGGAATTATAGAGGGAATGAGTTGAAGTTGTTAGCACTGTTGAAACTGTAAAACTAATGAGATTTCACTATAGAAACTCTAAAAATAGAGTTTCCAGTTGGAGATGCTCCAATAATGTACAATAATATTAACATGTAGGTTGTGTGAAATAGAGGCAAAAAATATTTTCCTGACATGAATTATTATATTGTTCGTCTTTTTTCTACAATTTCAGCATGTTTATACACTCCATATTGTGGTACTACGGCTTCCTGCTAGTATAAATTATATTATATTGTATGGTACTATGGCTTTCTGCTTCCTGCTTCTGCAATTTCCGCATTTTATCCACTCCGTACTTTGGAAAAGTTATATATTCATGTTTGTACAAGTTATATATTCACGTTCTTGTAAAAATTGATGAGTTTCACTTGTATGAAGTGTATTGTTATGTATTATATGTTAATTAATATCATGAAAAATGTTTACGTTCAGGATATTGATTTTGTTATGATCATTAGTAGGTTTCTTTTTCAATATACATTATTTATGATTATCATTAAAAATTATTATAGTATGAGAAGGAGATGAATGAGGACCACTTGATATGATTGAACTTTATAAGCGTACACATTATAAAGAGAAAGGTGACTGATCAATAGAAGAGGCAAAAGAAAATTGAGTATGCTGCATACATAATCTGATATTTTAATTGTTGAAATGAATATGAATTTGATTATATACTCATTTATTGGTATGTGTCAGAACTTGACGATTTCAAGGAGAGAAATATATTCTGAACAAGGCGCTGAGAATATTGCACAAGATATACTTCTTGAGTTTCTTGGCTATGGATCTGGTTATATATATATATATATATATATATATATAGGGAGTGGTTCAAATAAAAACCTTTTCTGGTGTGAGAACCATATTTGATGCTATTTTTAATCTTACATGGTGCTATCTTTTTACAAATGCTAAGTTGCTATTTTTAATAAAATACATCCTGATTAAAAATAGCACTAAATACAATCAATCATAGCACTACATACAATTAAAAATAGCGGTTCTCACGGTTCTCACGCTAGGACTTGGTTCTCATTTGAACCACATCCTATATATATATATATATATATGAGGTGATTTCCAGCTATGACGCAATATAATTTACAGCAAAAACTTTTAAAGGNTATAAAGTTATAGGTATGGACTGAGACCACCATGTAGACGCAAAGCATATGACGCGAATGGCCAATACCTCCAGAAGGAACTTCTAGAAGTGCAAGAAAAGCTACATGAATAAGAATCTCAAGTGATTGAGCTTAAAGAACAAATTAGTGATTTGAAAGACCGACTAAATCAATAAGGTACACGTATCGATAAGCTTATGGCTGCTCCTGAGAACACAAAAAAAATTTTTATGTAAATAATAAGTTTCATCTTAGTTATGTGTGAAATTGCTTTAGTGTACTACTTCTTAATATTTTAATTACTATGCATTGATTTGGAAAGCTTAATACATATAAGCGAGCACTTTTATTTGTGGCTGATTGGATTTTGCAACAAGAAGGTCCTGAGGCTAGTGTTTCGATGTTGATATATTCAAGACACTCTATCATGAGATATGTCAACTTAAAAATGTGATACAATGAGATTTGCTACATTTTATATTTAAGATTTTTTTTTTTTATTGTGCTTGGAACATGTTGAGTTTTTAGTTATTTTATTTATGTTCGTTATATTGCTCTTGGAACATTTTGATTATAGAGTTTGTGCCACGATATAATTATTTTAATTGATGATAGAGTTTGTCACTGTATTTTCTTTTTCACGACATAATTGTTTCAAGTGACAATAGAATTTGTCATTGTACTATATATTTCATAATAATTAAACTTATCACTATCTATGCAATTAATGACAATCATTATATTTATATCACAATTTTGACTAGTCATGGATTTCCTTTTTTTTTTTTTTGAAAATATTTAATTGTGGCGTATTGGTTTGGATTTGTCACCATATCCTCCTGATTTGCTTGAAGAGTGTTGATTTTCAGAATGGCCAAACTATCCTCCTCTCCAAACACCTCCCTCACCCTATGCTCCAACCATTGTCTTCCGTTCTCAGCAATTATGTCCTTCACCCTCAGAGTCCTGCAGCTAGCCTCATCAGTGATTTGTGGTTTCCTATTAACTCCAAGTATCCATTTTAAATCATGTACTCTGAGGGATGCTCCATTCCTAACTTCCACCTCCAAGCCATCCTGTAATAGCCCTCTGACCTTCTACCAGCTTCTCCATTGCCAAGATGAGCTTTGTGGTAACCTAGCTTCAAACACAGAACAATTGGGAAAGTATCTGCTCTTTATAACCTTGCTCATTAGCAAATCACATTGTGTAACCACTCTCCAAAGTTGTTTAAGCAACATAGCTGCACTGAATAATTCAATATCTTTGAACCCTAGGCCTCCTATCTCCTTGGGTGTGGTCATCAATTTCTAGCTCCTCCAGTGAATGCCTTTAGCTCTGTCCTCACCTTTACTCCACCAAAACTGTGTAAAGAGGCTGGCTATTTCCTTACATATCTCCACATGTAGCCTGAAGCAGGTCATCACAAAAATGGGTAATGCATTAAGAACAACATTAATCAAAGTCTCCTTACCTGCTGTGGAGAGATATGTATTCTTCCAATTTGCTATTCTCTGCCTCACTTTCTCAACCACATAAATGAAAACTTCTTTCTTGGCTTTACTAATTCCCAAGGGTAGCCCCAAGTATCTAGTAGAGGTATGAATTTGGATGCCATTGAGAACCTAGAACACCCCTCTCTGTTGCTCTGTTGTAGTATTTCTACTAAAAAAGACTGAGGACTTTGCTAGATTTACTTGCTGCCCTGAAAACTGCTTATACTTATCCAACATATCCTTCAAAACCTTAGCATGATGTGAGTCAGCCTTGCAGAAGATTAATGTATCATCTGCAAACAGTAAGTTAGACAACACATGTCCATTTCTAACCAAAGAAACTCCTCGAAATTGTCCTCTGTCCACTTAATTGAAAACTAAAGCAGCAAACAGTTCAGATACAATTATAAAAAGTTAAGGAGACAATGGGTTTCCTTGTCTCAACCCCCTGGTTGCAGTGAAATATCCACACACAGCACCATTCAACAAAACAGAAAAAAGATGTTCTATTTATGCAAGCCATTATCCACGGGACAAATGTAACGCCCCAAATCAGAAATAATAGTAAGAACGGTTTCACTGCTCGAGTATAAGTGAAATCCGTAATTTTGAGAAATTCCTGAGTTATATTTTATATGCTAAATGCTCACAAGGATAGATTATTCTTTGGAATATTTCTATATTAAGTATAAGTCAAGATCAATCCATTAATTTGGGTTGTTAAAGTTATAGCAAATCGACTTGAGAAATTATCACAATCGAACCCTAGTTTGGTTCCGATTATTTTTCAAGTTAATTCTCGAGCCTAGCCAAGTCTTGATATTTTATACTTAGAATAATTTTTTAAGTCTTGGAATATCAAGAAGTAAGCCTTGGACATGTAAACCGAGCTTACCCGAGCCGCTCGTGCCCTAGCCTCGTACCCGAGCCTTGTCCTAGGCCATGTTATAGTCTTGGTTCAAGTCTTGGAAATCTTTCCTAAGTGTTGGGATATTGAGAATAGCCCATATGCTCGACCTAAGGACTTCCCGCGCCAGCCCACAAGCGCAGCCGAGCCCAGCATGCACGCCCTCGCGCC
>BKCP01005738.1:9246-100891 GCA_008636005.1 Striga asiatica
CCCCCCCCCCCCCCCCCCGCACCAGTGCCAACTGGTCCGCAGGGATATCATTTTGAGGGCCAGCCAGATAGTTCGCGACCCCACGGAGTCCTCCCGTACATCGAACATGGATTTTATTAACCTGGCCAGGCGGGCAGTTCGATGCCCCCGGCACCAGGACCGTACGATCAGCCGGGATGTGCTTTTCCCGGCTACGCAGGGAAGTTGATACCCCCTCACGCACGCGTACCATTACCTTATGGTCAGCAGGGGTATGCTGATGATGAGTCGTACGGCGAGAGGGAGCCGGGTCCAGAGGACTATGACTCGGACGACTCTTCAAATGATCAGGACCACGCACAACCTACGGGTCCTAACCACCCTCGTCCTCCTGTACAGCCTATTCGTCCGGTACAACCGGTTTACAGCATGTTCGTCCGGTACAGGCTGTTCGTCCTACACAGGCTGCTCCTCAACGACAGGCTGGGGGGCGTTTCGGCCCATCTGCATCCTCATCAGGTAAATAATTTACGTATTTATTGTTGTTTAACATAAATTATTTTCACTTAATCATAACAAATTATCGGTACTGTTAGAAAAGTATTATCGGCCTGCTCTTCAACTACAGTATAATTATTTTGTAATTTAGATGAACCATACAATTAATTAGTTAGAAAATTATTATAATTATTTTTATTATTGTTATAATCAATTAGTAGTAATGTCACATAATAAATTAGTTTAAAATTTTCATTATATTTTATTAATGTAAAATGTAACGTAACGTTTGTACATTAATTGAAAAAAAAAAAAAGAACGGGAAACTTATGAAATATGTTTTATTAAATATATTTTATTTAATGCATCTGCCAACAAGTCAATATATACAAATATGTTGTATTTTAATGCAGGTACTAGCAAACGAGCTAGGACCGATGATGGTGCACCATGTATCGTTAAAGGCCCAGTGCCCGATGGACCCATTGATGGGAGTGTCATCCCTAGCTTTCTAGGGCACGTCGCCTCCCGCATGTGGAGTGGGAATTTGAGGCGGCCACTGAAATGCCACAACAGACTGAGAGCGATCGAGAATCTGAAGGCTTGGCTTGAAGAGATGTCTTCCAATGCGAGAGCTCTTCTCGACCAGACCGGGCTGTCACATTTAGTTGACTCCATGCACACCCACTTGGACACCCCACTCCTTTCTGCATTTGTGGAGCGATGGCAGCCGGATACTAACTCATTTCACCTGCCTTTTGGTGAAATGAGCATCATGCTGCACGACGTCCGGGCCATTTTGGGCGTTCCAGTGGAGGGAGTCGTGGTCGCTGAGGACCCGGATTTGGATGCCTCCCACGAGCTCTGCATGTCGATACTTTCGGTCACCAAGGGCGAACTCATGAGTTCGTTCTGGCAGCGGGGTTCGGTGTCCGAAGCCGCCATTTCGGAGGCATTCAGGGGGAAACGCCGGCCGGCTAGGGATGAGGCGGGTGCCTGGATGTGGGTGATGCTGGCTACCACTTTGTTCGTCGACAAGAGTGGTAGTAGAGTGACCCCCAAGCTCCTGCACGAGGTGCTCGACGGCTTGGATTTGATTGGGGTTACTCATGGGGATCGGCTACGTTGGCATACATGTACAGACAGCTAGGTATTGCCAGCCGAGGGGACTCTGCCCAGATGTCGGGCTGCTTGACTCTTCTGCAGTCTTAGATATATGAGTATTTCCCTGATTTCCGACCCCAGGGGCGTCTACCCATCGGTCCTGACTGTCTCGCACGATCACGCTCGTGGAGGGTAGGGAATGCGCCACAGTCAGACGATCGGCTCACAGCCATCCGTCGGCGCCTCGACAGACTCACTGCCTCCGATGTACGTGAAGTTATTTTATTTAAATTTAGTTACCCGTTATTTAAAATAATATAATTATTTTTATAAATTCTCATATGCAATTGTGAACAAGTGCAATGGTTGCCATACGGCAGCTCCAGCCCAGATGCGATAGAGCCGAGGACTCTTTATAGCGGATTGTTTCGATACCGCGATGTCGTCGAGCCGTACTTGCCTGCGCGGTGTCTGCGTCAGTTGGGGTATGTCCAGACTGTCCCTCCCCCTACATACCCGCCAATCAGTGCAGTACGTGCTTGGGAGTCTAGGAACTACAAGGTTGAGCATTCTGAGGCTGCTGCAGTAGGTGCCATGACCCAGTTCCCGATTTCTGGGACGGTCAACACCGGTATGTTGACCCACACCACACAGGATCGCGGGGAGGCGACTGAGGATTACCTGCAGTGGTACAGTCGGGTTTCCCATCCGACTCTCATGGGCGAGGAGCTGTCGGACGAGAACGAGGTCCCAACGCGTGTAAATACCGCCTATGTAAGTTGGTTACTAAATTTTAATTAATGTTATTTCATTACAATAATTTTTTTTAATAAATTTTAGTCTTATCTTTTTATTCTTTCATTTTTTTAGTGGGTGGACCGTCTTTTGGGCATTACATCGACCATGCAGCAGTTTCTTGTTGAATGTTCGGAGGCGGCGCAAGTCGAAGAAGATTTTGCTAAGTTTAAGTTGGATTACGACAATGCCCAATAATGATGTAATGAAGGTTTTTTTTTTTTTTTTTTTTTTGAACTGATTCATTTATTTTTTTTTTTATTTGCTACACTTAAGTTGAATGAGAAGCGTTACACCACAAAAGAATAATATCGTTCTTTTATTCAAGAAGCTTTTGTTTGAACAGTATTCCACAATTGCAACCTAGACTGGTACTGATCCTCCCAACCCACAACCGATTGATCTCGGTAACGGAACCACATGTTATGAATAGGCGGTAATGGACAATCATCAGTCAAATCTAAACGAATGTAGTGTGCTACGGTACCAAGATGGCAAATGCCAATCTCACGACATGGTCCTCTAGCCGATGATCGTGCAGTGAGAGGCAACACTGTGTTGCTGAATAAGTCGTGCTGCCCACCTTGCAAACCAGAGCTCAAATGAATGACAACCACATTAAACAGGGTCGCAACGGCGTAGAGGTCCTCCGGAACTTCGAACCAGTGAGCCCGTCCACAAGGGCCCTTGGGCCACCTTACGCGACTGAGTCCGGCGTCGATATCTCTATAATAGATGTACTCGTACAATTCATGGTGCCTGTCGATCTCATTCGCAATGCTGTCTCTTGCATCTGCCCAGTACTTCTGGTGACCATACACGTGACTCGCGATGACCCGAAATCCGCAGTTACCATTCGCATCCACATTCAGGTAACTCACTATAATTTGACGTCACAATTTATATAATCATATAAATACTTTAATTAACGCTAAGCCATATTTAAAAAAAAAAAAAAATGTATGACCTTCATCCCCTTGTGACTGTTGAGAAGACGAACTTGTCTGTCCACGCGAAGAAGTGGTCGTACGACTCGATTTTCGACCTCGCGATCTATTGTTGTACTCAAAAGCAGATAGTTTACGCTTAGTTGAATTAGTTTTCTTGGGACGACCTCGCGGGTCATCCTTAACCTCAAGTTCCGCATAATCCTGTTGGTCTGGGTAAAGATGACTGTACATGAACTGATTCACGTACCGCATCGTCGCGGGATCGCGGGTTTCAACCTCACTCACAAGCGTCTGAAAGAACTCCGCATCTGACCATGCAGCATGGCTCGCCTGGCTCTGATGACCAGTCCCTACAAGTATACGATAAAAAAGTCAATGAATTAAACTAAATAATGTATTTTAATATAAAATTATAAATAAAACATTAATCTTAAATTACCTGGCTCTAATATCTCGAGCGTTCTCCAGATATGGTGAATCATTCCGAGATCAATCGGAATGTCGAAATCAACTGCGTTACGGAGGAGACAGGCACAAGGAAGTCCATGAGTGAGCTGCAATACACAACCGCAGCTAGTGTAAACAGCGGTGCCCAAGCCTTCGTAAGCTCAGCGTCCAATAAACTCAGACAGTAATGCGAGACCCTCAGTATCACGCTCGCAAAAAGGATTCCCTTATACCGTGTATTTTTCTTAGATCTCGAGGCCTCAAGCGCCGTCCTGATAATACGTTACATAACGTTAGATTATAATTAATTAATGCAGTAATATAATAACGCATTTAAAAATTGCAGTACGTACTTGATTTCAGTCACTTGATTATCGATGTGCTTATTAATCTTCTGCCAAACTGTATCGAGCGCGCCGGTGGACGTCTGAAGTCACTCCTTCTACACAGAGTGGGCACTCTCCACCCTACAGGAAGTTGTGTTTCCAAAATGTGTCACTCGGTTGGTCCAAGCCTTCACAAACTTCTCGCGGTGCACTAACCATGTGCCCTCCACATACCGTATCACCTCTGGAGACTTCGAATATTTTTCGTGCAGCTCAGCAACGGCATCGGTGTAGGCATCGAACGTACTGGCCCCTGCAATCGCCTTCCATGTACTGTGCGTGAAAATCTCCGAGAATTTTTTACTCTTCCCAAATAGTTGGTAGGTTTTGGCTTCCACATCCTTGTTGATGTGCCACGTGCAGAGTAAGTGGGCTGATTCAGGAAAATGCCTCTGAATAGGAGTGAGTAAACCCAACTCTCTGTCACTGACAACAACATAAGGATATACGCATTGGCCTATCAGTAGTCTCAACTTCTCTGGAACTCAATCGTAACTGGCCTCTTTCTCATCCCTGATGAGCGCATACGCAATTAGAAAGTTCTGGTTGCACGGCGTCATCCCAATCATCTCGACCAACGGCATCTTGTACCTGTGCAAATGAGACCAAGAAGACAAAAAATATAATCAAATAAAAGTTTACTTAATCAAACACACTATTTAAGATTCATACTAATAAAGTATGTATAAAGTAACATACCTGTTGGTTTTATACGTGGAATCTATGCCGACATACCAGTGATATGTCCGGAATAGATTGATCGACGCAGGATGGGCCATGAATATATGCGTCAACGCTTTCGTGTTCGGATCGGATTCTGCATAAACTGTATACTCGCTGCTTACGGCCAAATGCATAAGCTGGGAAGGAACGTCTCTACCGTCGGAACTATCTCTCCGCAGCTTATCTCTAAAGTTATATACCTGTCACCGATTAGCGTTAATTAGGGTTTATTGTACCAAATCCCCCTGAATTATATGAAATCTGCGCGTTTTCCCCTGGTATTTCAAAAATTGCGTCAAACCCCCTTGTATTTAATATCTGCATGCATACTCGCCCTTTGATGTTAACGCCGTTACTTTAGTGCTGACGGCGTTACTTTTTTTTCGAATTTATCATTCCACCTTTACATTATCAATGAATTTACCATTATGCCATTATTGTCAAATATGTTGACTTAAAAATAAAATACCAAGGGTGGGGATTGAACCCATGACCTTTGGGTTGTAAAAGTGAATTCCCCACCAACTGGACTACTAGTCATTTAGGTATAAATGTGATTTCATATATATATATATATATATACATATATATATATATAATGCTGGACGAAAATAATATAATAAATAAATATATTCTAAATTATAAATAATATAATGATTGCATAAATATTATTCTATATTATAAATAATAAAATGATTCATTAAATATATATCAAATTAAAAATAATAAATGAGTGAATAAATTGATTCTACATTATAAATAATATAATAATTTAGTATGTAGATTTTGTAATAATTGAATAAATAGATTCAAAATTATAAATAATATAAAAATTAAGTAAATATAATCTAAATTATAAGTAATAAATAATTAAGTAAATAGATCATATAAGATAAATAATATAATGATAATTAAAAATTATAAATAATATAATAATTCAGTATATATATTTTATAATAATGGAGTAAATATATTCTATATTATAAAAAATATAATAATTGAAGAAATTATATTATAAATTATAAATAATATAATGAGCGAATAAATTGATTTTAAATTATACATAATATAATGATTAAGTAAATAAATTCTATATTATAAATGATATAATAATTAAGTAAATATATTCTAAATTATAAATAATATAATAATTGAATAAAGAGATTCTAAATTATAAATAAGATTAATAATTTTATAAAATTTTATATTTATTCAGATTTAAATAAATAAAATAACCAAAACTTATTTATATTATTTAAAGCTCATAACAAATGATACTTGATATTTTAATTAATAGTTTTTTGAATTATAAATAGAATTTTTAATTATTATATATTTACCAGAATTTAAATAAATAAACGAATAAATAATAAGTACATAAATTATGTATTACAAATTCAAAAATAATAATTTTATTGAAAAATAGAATTTATATATTTTTCAAACTTTTAAAAAAATATAAAATAATATAAAAACTAAATAAAATATATAAATACAAATCATATATATAGATATATATTGAATACAAAGTATTTTATTTAAAATTAATACTTTAATAATATATTATATATAAAAGTATTATTTTATTTTATTATTTAAATAAATTTAATTTATTTTAGTTTATTTTTATTTATATATATTATATTACTTCAATTAAAAAACGTATATTTAAATTTTATATTAAATTTTATTTCATATTTATATTAAAGTTTATTTCATATTTATATTTTTATTTATTTAAATGAAATTATCATTTTATTATTTATTAAGTAGTAATATATTTATTATTTTCAAATTTCACATTTAATTTCATTTAATTTATTTTTTATTTTATTTTAATTATATTTTTTTATAACTACTTTAGTTTGTGATTACTTTATTTTTTTATTTTTTTGTTTAAATAAAATTATTAGTTTATTATTATATTAATTAGTAATATATTTATTTATTTATTATTTTCAAATTTAACACATAGGTTTATTCTAATTTAATTTTTATTTTATTTTATATTAATTATATTTTCTTATAGTTACTTCTTTTTTTATTATTTTATTTTTTGTTTTGATTAAGTTTTTCTCTATGTTGTTGTTCTAAATAAAAGTGGTGCTAGGTATGTTCCACAAAATGATGGTGGCGCAGTGGTTGGAAGCTTTGCTATGTAGCTTTTGGCCCAGGTTCGAATCTTGTTGCCCACATTTCATACTATTTAGGTTCGAATCTTGTTGCCCACATTTCATACTATTTAGGTTTTGCACATCATTCAGGGGTAAAACAGTAATTTCCACCACTTTGAGGTGAAAAAATGAAGAAAAAGCCGCACAGCACGCGCGTGCACGCCACTTCCGTCATCTTAGACGGTTTAGAGTGTTTCGCGCATGCAAAACCTTAATAGAAGGGGGTCTGACGCATTTTTTAAAATATCAGGAGAAAACGTGCAGATTTCGTATAATATAGGGGGTCATGTATATTTTACCCGCGTTAATTATAATGATTATTATAAATTAAAACAAAAAAAATTATTATATCAATAAATAAAAAAGTATATTAATGCGATTAATTTGATAAAAAAATTATTAACTATCACAATAATAATACATTAGTAAATATAATAAAATTTATTAATTATTACAATAACTTTTACATACAAAAAATTACTAATTATCATAATCAACTTCAAACAGTTAATTAAAACATATATTACAAGATATAAATATATATATCTGCCGCACATAAACGTTGTCTCCCAGAATCTTTTCCTTTAGCGCGGCCATAATTTTTGTCGGGGCCACCTGAGCGTCCGTCATGTCACGAATAATTTTCTTAGATGAAGCGCTGAGGCCGCTCAACTGGCGATAACCCTCAGGATACACAGCAAATGCATGGTTATGGTAGCTTTCTCTTCATTGCTACATCTACAGATCCTCCAGTATGGAGCGCCAGACACCTTTTTTACTTTGATCTCAAAATTGCAGCAGCACTTATTCATTTTGATCTTTCTAGAATTTCCGCCTGTGCCTCTGTACCGTTCGCCTCTATGGCACTTCAAAAGTCTGACCGTTTTATTTTTGTGGCTCGAAATTATTAATAGGAAACCATTCAGCATTGCCTGGTATTTTGCAGCTTCAATAGCCTCCTATTATATAATGTACAAGTATCGAAACGCAGACTGTAATCAACACCATCTCCTCCAAAATCTTCCTATGACTCTTGCTATATAGTACAATATTTATATTCTTAGAACATGTTAAATTAAGATAATTAATTCTAGCATGTAACATAATAATTTGTAACTCATAACATGATATTATCCAACGTCCAATTTATATAATTTGTAACTCCTAACACGATCACAATAATATCTAACGTCCAATTTATATTATAATCAACATGTAACATAATAATTTGTAACTCCTAACACGATACTATCTAACGTCAATTTACAACATATCCAAGACTAACATGTAATATAATAATTTCTAACTTGTAACACGATAATATCTAACGTCCAATTTATATTATAATCAACATGTAACATAATAATTTGTAACTT
The DNA here is from genome assembly GCA_008636005.1 of Striga asiatica. Lineage (NCBI taxonomy): Eukaryota > Viridiplantae > Streptophyta > Magnoliopsida > Lamiales > Orobanchaceae > Striga > Striga asiatica. Next base: position 17,679 of record BKCP01005738.1, read on the forward strand.
CTAACACGATAAACTTCCAATTTATAGCATAATCAAGTCTAAAATGTAACATAATAATTTATAACATAATAATATAGTCCAATTTATAACATAATTATTTCGAATATATAACATAATAATTTTTTTTTAAGAAAAAAATGTCCGGCCGGCCGAACCGGACGGACCGGTTCCGACCGGCCGTCGTTTTCGGACGGCTTTTTAGCCGTCCGGCCGGCCGGTTCGGACATGGCCCATCCGACCGGCCGTACTTTTCGAACAGCTTTTAGCCCGTCGATTGGCGCTGCTCAAATTGGTCCAAAAAATTTAGTCGGATCTCAAATTGGTCCAAAAAATCTTAAATTTTAGCCAATTGACTCCTCATTCGACCTCGATTGCGGGAATTCGGTCAGAAGTTGCTGATGTGGAATAATTGACCATCAACTAATCTTACGTGGACAATTTCAAAACTAAGAAGTGGCCACTTTTTTGTGCCATGTAGTAATTTTGACGTTTTAAATTAATCAAAATAGAGGGGAAAATAAGAAAATAAAGAAAAAAAAAATTATCGAGGAAGAACAAATTCTTTTTCATTTCCATATGGGCGTCGTCCGTTTCTTGTTCGGTACGACGGAATTGGACAAAGAAAAGAGAGTGAGAGTACCTAGAAGCATACCAAGCAATAATCAAACAAAAAATCCAATCTAACAATCAAGAATAAGAAAGTAAAATCTCTTCTGCTCCAAAAAAATCAAATGACACATACAAGGAATTTGCACAAGGATCCAAGCTCTAATCAGTTAACCAAACTTGAAAATTGCAAAAAATTGGGTCGAAAATTCAAGCTTTCTTCACAATCTCTCAAAGTAAACAGACTGAAATTTTAATCCAAGCTGCAGAAAATTACAGAAAGTATCTGCAAGTTTTGAACTCCTCGCACCTTTTCACGATGTGGGCCCCATGCTCGCCGCGTGGATCTTGAGGAACTCCTTGTACGGCGACGAGGGCCGCCGGTGAGGGGTGGAGGTGGGGGATCTAGGGTTTGGGCGAGATTAAAAATGGAGGTTCCCACTACAAGAAATCTGCAAAAAAGTGACAAAATTCATATGACGAAAAAAGAATCGTCACCGTATGTTGCCCTATGGTGATGAATGTAAGAAATCGTCATTACATCATTGTATACGGCGACGATTACTACATTTGTCATCTTAGAATTTAATTTTCGTCACATAATGGTATTTTTCACGACAATTCACCTCAATTCGTCACCTATACATCTAAACTAGTACAGAACCCGTGCGTTGCACGGGATGAACAGTTTTAAGGGTGTTTGCTCAAACATTGATTTTTTGTGAATAATAAATAATTATTTTACTAAAAACTGGGCCTATTTTTTGAACATGAAGTCCATTAAGAATAAAACTATTAGCCCAAAAGTGGCAATTGATAAACCCAATTTTATCACAATTCGGACAAGCCCTTTATTCCAAGCAGATCGACGGCTTAGAGTAAATCCAAAAATCCGACCGCTGCAAACAGAATGATTTTACAAATAAAAGCTGGAAAGGTGAATCCTACCTTATTTTCTAGATTATTCACCAATATCCGCCGCAACACATCTCTCTTCCTCAAGAATTTCGGAATTATTTTTTTCGAAAAATTCACCAAAAATAGCAATCTTACTCTACTTTCCTTATTTTGCTACCTCGACAAATAAAATGCTTGAAATCACTCTCAATGAGAAGTTTTTGTCACAAAATTTCTTTTTTAAATTATTTACCCTAGAATCGATCCCTTTTACAGTGTAGACCTAGAATTCGTATAAAGATCCTGTAGAACATAGATGGATCTGGTGGCTGGGAGGAGTTAAATAAGGTTTGTACCAGTTTTTATGATTTCTTGCCTTTTTTTTGTTGGTTCTAATGACGCATATAAATTGATTTATTACTGTTGTTTGTGTTTTCAAAAACTGGATTTCTCAATTCCCTTTTCAATTCATGTGTGAATTCGTATAATTTTCTATGATCGATTCTAAATCTTGTTGTAATAATAGGTCTAATTTCGATTTACATTCTATTTTTTTGTTGCATGAGCTTTGCCGTTCGAAAAAATGGGCATACTGTGCGATCAGTTGACTCAAGAAAAAGAAGAAACCAATTTAAGAGCAAACATCAAGGTTCTGTTATTTTTTATTTCTCAAATCCCCTTTTAATTTATGTGTGAAATTGTATAATTTTCTTTAATCGATTCTAAATCTTATTGTAATAATAGTTCTAATTTCGATTTACATTCTCATTTTTGTTGCATGAGCTTCGCCGTTAAAAAAATAGGCATACTGTGCGATCAGCTGACTCAAGAGAAAGAAGAAACAAATTTAAGAGCCAACATCAAGGTTATCTGTTAATTTTTATTCTATTTAATAGTTTTTAAAAATTAATTATATAAAATTTATGTGTGGCACCCATGTATACATGTCTGTTTCGTGCTATTATTTAATCAGATAGGGGGTAACTGTGAATGATTGTTCTCATCATTCAGAAAGTTGTACATACGTGTACAGAAAGTAATGATCAATCTACCAAGACGAATAAATGGGAGCCAATTACGAATTGTTTTCAAACCAACATACGTGNNNAAAAAAAAAAAAAAAAAAAGAAGTGTTCAATCTTAGAGTTGGGTTGGTTGAGAGTATTTGGAGGGAAGGTGAAAGGGCTTTAAAGTTGTTAAAGCCTCAGTCCGTCCTAGTCAAAATGTGTTTCATACTATTATTTGGGTAGTCAATTGTATGTGATATGCTTTATTAAAGAGAAATCTATATTTGTATGCATGAGCATCACGGGACCGATGAAGGGTAGCTCGAGATGATCGGGGATCTTAGGGACTTGAGCAAACATGAAAAACAATAGTTAATTGTTGTATGAATTACCGTGCACTGAATTTTCACTATTTGTTGATTTTCTCTTCTTCATGTTCCTTGTTTGTGATTTCTGTCCTTTAACTTCGTCTTTATCCATTACACACTAAACCTGCTGAAAATTGTTTATTCAAAGTATTGTCAAAAGACATCCATTCTACACTAAGTTTTTCGAAGTATTGTCAAAAAACATTCAAAAGTATTTATTGAACAAAATTTATTAAAACAAAAATAAATAAATAATTTAACATATTACCAAAGAGCACTATTTGATCTTGACGATACCCATATCAGAGAGTGGCAAAGCTTTGGATATCATACCGAAAGAGTGGAAATTCTCCTTTCCACCTAATAATGTTAGTCATACCGTGGATCACAAGTTTGAACTTATGAATAGTCAGACGGAATGAGCCATCATGGTTCTCCACTTGATACTTGTGTATTCCACAGACATCTGCCTCTCTCAGCTTGTCTTTCCATTTCTTCATATGAGCAAACCTTAGAACGCCAGTAATACGGCCACCCTAAAAATGGAATTTAGAAAATATTAAAAGTAAATAATGATTCAATATTAGTTTTTTAAAAGGACAAATAAAAACAAATTCAAAGTAAAATATGTATTCACCTCCTCATCATGGAACAAAATTTCCAAGTAATTTTTGTATTCTTGAGGAACTTGTTTTTGAATAATTTGAATAACTCAGAATTTCAAAGGTGGCTTATGGCTTCTCAAGACTTGCTTGGTAAGCTCAAAGTCGGTTTTCATCTTGAATTGAGTTGAATAAATGACAAATTAGACTACTCGAATGGAACGAAGGTTGTTCAAATGACTGAAATATGTGTGTATTTATAGAAGAAGAACAAACTTTAATTTAGTTAATTAACATTAACATTAACATTAACATAAATATTTGATGTGAAAATCTATAAAAACTGCAATATATCAGTTTGAATTATTTAATATGCGATTACAATATTGCAGCCATAATAATTGATTTGAGTATATTTTATTAAAGGCAATAAATTGCCTATTATTAAAGGATAGTATATTGATTTCACGCGTTTTTTTTTGTTGTGTGGAGTATATTGGATAAAATTATGTCTGATTATTAACGCCAAGTTTTTTTATTAAAGAATAGCATATAGATTTCACGCGTTTTTTTGTGTGGAGTATATTGGATAAAATTATGTATGTATATTAATGCCAATTTTTTTAGTTGTGTTAATACACGATTACAAATCACGCAGCGATAATATTTGATTTAAGTATATTTTATTAAAGGCAATAAATTGCCTATTATCAAAAGATAGCAGATAGATTTCATGGTTTTTTGTTTGGAGTATTGGATAAAATTATGGAGTAGTTTATTTATTTCAAAAAGACAAAAATGAAGTGGACAAAAAAAAAAAAAAAAAAAAAAAAAGGGAGTAGAAAAAAATCAAAAGGACGTATTCCCATAATACGTTTTTTAAATTAAATTTAATTACAAGAACGTATTCTCGTAATACGTTTTATAATTATATTTAGAAATTAAAATAAATAGTTCCGTTTAAAAGAAAAAGAAATAGAATAAAAAATGATAATTTTAAACCGTATTTCAAAAATACGTTTTATATAACCCCTAAATTGATTTAGGATTTCAAAAACCGTATTCGGAAAATACGTTTTACGTTTTTATATATAAAAACGTATACTCAAAATACGTTTTACAATTAAATGGTTCTAAAACGTATTCCGGAAATACGTTTTATAACTAAATATAAAATAATGTTATCTTCTTCTTTACCATTCATTTGCTCGATTCTCACAACTTTCTCCCAATCCTCATCCTCCACACGCAGCGAAACGCGGAAAATAAGAAAAAAAAAAAAAAAAACTCGATCCAATCGTCACTTCTACGTGAACCGACAACAACAACACGAACCTCATTTCCGGTTAATTAATTCGAACGAGGTATATTGGCTTATCTCAACTTTTGATATTGTTTAAATTTGTTGGGAGATTGTAATTGTTATAGTATGTTTGAATGTTGTGATGTTTGAAATTGGGAATTGTTAATTGTTTATCGATTATGTGTGTATGTTGAATTGAGGATTGAATTTTTTTTTTTGTAAATTATCAATTGTGTATGGGTTTGTTATTGTTGGGTTTTCGAATTTAGGGTTAGAATTAGGATTTTCGATTTATTCGAAACATAGATGAATTGTATGTTGTATGTTATTGTTGAATTATGGATATTATGGTTTTGGAGGATTAATCGATTGGGAATATTTTTTATTGTTTTGGAGTAAAAATGGATTTAAAGAATAATTGAATTTTTTGGGTGTTGTATTAGACATCATGTGTTGTTGTAATTTGGAAGAATTGAAAGTTTTTTTTGCAGCAGGTATAAATGGCATATTGTGGTCCGTATTTTGTTAATTTGTATTGGCGATTTGCGAAGGAACAGTTAAGAGATTTTGTTTCATTTATGGATAGTCCGGATGGTTCATTTGTAATTACGGGGAGGATATCATATGAACAACTGGTACAGATGATTAATGAGAATTGTCGTTTTGGAGAAGGTTGGACCATTCAAGTGATTACTTTAATGTTTCGTCAACGCGATGGTTCGTGAACTGTCGGAAGACTCGATAACTCTAGTGCTCTTCAGTGGATTTATGCATATGAACCTATGTCCGTTGTGTATTTGCATTTATCGTTGGAAGCAATTACACCGGTCACACAATTTGAGGATTTTACTCCTTATTACGGGGGAATGGATGAGGGCACGTCGACTTCTCATCTACGTAATTTTGGAGAAGGGACAAACTCACCAATTAGAGAAAGGGCAAATGAGGACGAGGAAGAAAGTGACGAAGAGTTCGTACTCGGTGAAGATGATTTCACAGACGAGACCTCAGAAACCGAATCAGATAGATCGGTGAATGAGGAGAGTGAAGCCGAGTTCATTGAAGAAGAATTCCCCTTTCCTAGTGGTGGTCGGCACGTATACCGCGAGATGGGTGAATGGGACCCGTCCAGGATAGATGCGGACGAGTATGCTATTCCACGCTGGAATGGCGACATTGAGACCATACGTTTGGGTATAGTTTTTCAGAGCAAGAAAGAAGCTCAAATGGCTCTGATGGCTTGGAACGTCGATAGGTTGCGGGAGGTTCGGATAAATGATTCGAATCAATAGTCATACAAAGTGGTCTGCAGATCTAGTGAAGATCCGCCTTGTCTGTGGAAGGCTCGGGTGACTAAGTCCAAACGGGTTCATGAATTGTGGGAACTAACGGAATGGACTGATAGTCACACTTGTATGCAACCGGTCGAGAGAAATGACCACAGAAATGTAACCGCCCAAATGATTTCAAATCTCATTCGTAATAAGATTCGAAAGAAATTGGAGTACGGTGTCGACATGATCCAGGCTGATGTGAAACAGTGTTGGAAAGTGGATGTCAGCTACAAGAAGGCATGGCACGGAAGGAGAAAAGCCATCGAGAGTGTGTATGGCACTTGGGAATCGAACTTCGCAGAACTCCCTCAGTAAGCAAAAATTAATTACAAATATAGTATATTTATTTAATGTTTGTCGCTATGTTTATCTATTTAATATGAAATTGTTTTGTAATGTGTAGGTATTTTGCCGCGCTTCAAAGGACGAATCCCTCCACAGTTGTAGAGTGGGAATGGCAGGGTGGGGAAATGGCTCGACACCTTCGAGACAGACAATTTAAATTTGTATTTTGGGCGTTTGGTCCCGCCATTCAAACTTTACGAAGGTGCCCGCCGGTTATTAGCGTCGATGGCACACATTTGCGTGGATCCTACAAGGGAAAATTACTTGTGGCCGTAGCACAGACTGCGAATAAGCGGTTATTGCCGGTCGCGTATGCGCTTGTCGATGAAGAAAGCAAGGACAGTTGGTCATTTTTCCTTAGGAATCTGCGGCAACATGTAGTCTTCCAGAGACGTATCTGCATTCTTTCTGACAGGGATGCGGGCCTACTCAGTGCCATCGAATCATTACCAGATTGGCAAGAACCAGCTGCGTATCACCGAATTTGCCTTCGACACCTCCGAAGCAACGTGGTGACTAATTTCAGGAGTAAGAAAATTCGGACTTGGTGTTGGGAATTGGGTTCGCAGTTGTCGGAGCGAAAGTTTCGAGAGACAGAACAACGACTGTTGGCATTGAATCCCGAGGCACACAATTTCCTTTTTCGAATTCCTTTGGAGAAGTGGACCCAGTTAAAAGATAAAGGAGGACGCAGATGGGGCACATTGACCACGAACATGTCGGAGAGTTACAACAACGTGCTGAAAGGGGTTAGGTTCCTGCCGTGCAGAGCTTTGGTAGATGCCACATTGCATAAAACTCTGGATTTGTTTCAACAGGAACAAAACAAGTCCACGAGATGCAGGACTCCCATTGCTACGGAGCACTATAACGCATATTTGCAATTGGAGCAGACAGGCGCCACTCATAATGTCCATGTTATGGACGCGGACAGCTCCATGTACGGAGTGGAAACCGGTTTACGGGCGAGTGGAAGAGGGCAAAACATGTAAGTATATTTTTTTTTTTTACTTTGTTGTTTGTCCATTAAATTTAAATTTTTTCATATTGTATATGTATAAATCACTGGGGATTTATTACAGGTATAAGGTAGATTACAACCGAAAACGTTGTAGTTGTCGGAAGTGGCAGACGCATCGAAAACCATGCTCTCATGCGTTAGCCGTCTGTCGTTCAGTTGAGACCGACCCAAAACTGTTGTACAGTGAGTATTTTTGGACCGAGAACTGGGTAGCTCAATTTCGTGATTGGAGTTTTGCTCTGATTGTTAATCCGGATACATGGGCGCCGGTCGAGTGGAAATTGATACCACACTGGGAGAGGATGATCTTGAAGCCTGGACCAGGTCGCGTGCAAACGAGACGATATCGCATGCAAATGGATCGTCGGTCACGCCGCAGGAGGGATAGGGGACAGTGCACTAGATGCGGTGATCCAAATCATGTTGTGGATGAGTGTCCGTCTTCACATCCTCGCACCGACAGGTCTAGACTTCGTGATGAGTGGGGAAATTAGATTTGTTAGTGTTCATTCGAATTTGTTTGGAGAGTTCATTTGGATTTGGTTGGATTATTATAATTTGTTTGGATGATTGTTTGGAATTTGTTTGGATGATTTGTTTGGAATTGTTTGGATGGTATTTACTGTAATTTTGGTTTTCATGGTATTTTGGTTTCGATTGTGTATTTTTGATTTGTTTCGTCCAGGTTTTTCGGGTGTTACAATAGAAAAAACTTGTATTTTTTTTTTCATCCCCAGTATAACACGTATTTTCATAATACGTTTTAAAAAAGTATTCTTATAAAACGTATTCTCGAAATACGTTTTGCCAAAAAGTATTATTTATAAGACGTATTTCGAGAATACGTTTTATATTTATATCCTAAATATAAAACGTATTCTCATAATGCGTTTTATAAATGTTAAAAAAATGGAACGAGTTTCCCAGATTCGGGACTCGAACCCGGGTTCGGGTGAGTCCGTTGTCTCTGGGGGCGTCTCGTTACCATTGGGCCGCACTAGGCTATCGCTGAATAACTTGCGCAACATTTATTCTTATCCTTCAACATCAAGATAGTTGATAGTATAAACATATAAACTATCAAGTATAACATATAAATTATATTCTATATAAATTAAATTATATAGTATATATAATTTAGTACAATTGAAGTCAATTAGTACAATTGAAGTCGAATTAGTACAATTGAAGTCAATTATAGTGAAATCGATATTGAATTAGTACAATTGAACTCGAATTAGTCTAATTTGACTTCAATTGTACTAATTCGATTTCGATTGTACTATAATTGACTTCAATTGTACTAATTCGATATCGATTTCACTATAATTGACTTCAATTGTACTAATTCGACTTCAATTGTACTAATTCGAGTTCAATTGTACTAATTCAAGTCAAATTAGAATAATTCGAGTTCAATTGTACTAATTCGATATCGATTTCACTATAATTGACTTCAATTGTACTAATTCGACTTCAATTGTACTAATTCGAGTTCAATTGTACTAATTCGAGTTCAATTTGGAATAATTCTAGTTCAATTGTACTAATTTCATTTCGATTTCACAATAATTGACTTGAATTGTACTAATTCGACTTCAATTGTACTAATTCAAGTCAAATTAGAATAATTCGAGTTCAATTGTACTAATTTCATTTCGATTTCACTATAATTGACTTCAATTGTACTAATTCGACTTCAATTGTACTAACTCGAGTTCAATTGTACTAATTCAAGTCAAATTAGAATAATTCGAGTTCAATTGTACTAATTCCATTTCGATTTCACAATAATTGACTTCAATTGTACTAATTCGACTTCAATTGTACTAATTCGAGTTCAATTGTACTAATTCAAGTCAAATTAGAATAATTCGAGTTCAATTGTACTGATTCCATTTCGATTTCACTATAATTGACTTCAATTGTACTAATTCGACTTCAATTGTACTAATTCGAGTTCAATTGTACTAATTCAAGTCAAATTAGAATAATTCGAGTTCAATTGTACTAATTCCATTTCGATTTCACTATAATTGACTTCAATTGTACTAATTCGACTTCAATTGTACTAATTTGACTTCAATTGTACTAATTCGATATCAATTTCACTATAATTGACTTCAATTGTACTAATTTGACTTTAATTGAATTAGTTCGATTTCGATTTCACTATAATTGACTTCAATTGTACTAATTCGATACCGATTTCACTATAATTGACTTCATTTGTACTAATTCGACTTCAATTGTACTAATTCCGATATATCATATATACTATATAATATATAGAGTACTACTATATGATATATACTATATAATATATATTTATATTTAATATATATACTATATAATTTAAATTATATAGAATATAATTTATATGTTATACTTGATAGTGTATATGTTTATACTATCAATTATCTTGATGTTTGAAGGATAAGAATAAATGTTGCGCAAGTTATTCAGCGATAGCCTAGTGCGGCCCAATGGTAACGAGACGCCCCCAGAGATAACGGACTCACCCGAACCCGGGTTCGAGTCCCGAATCTGGGAAACTCGTTCCATTTTTTTAACATTTATAAAACGCATTATGAGAATACGTTTTATATTTAGGATATAAATATAAAACGTATTCTCGAAATACATCTTATAAATAATGCCAATATAAAACGTATTTTCGGAATACGTCTTTGAGTTAAATATAAATACTTTCTTCTTCCTTCTTTCTTTCTTTCTTACGCGAACAGAGAGAGTAGAGAGACAGAGCGAGAACCAGAGACAGAGCGAGAGACTTCGGACAAAAAAAAATTTCACCGCCACCGCCGTCGCTTGCCGCCGCGCTTCAGCTGCCATTACACGGTTATGTAAGTTTTGTGTGTTTCAATTTGTTAATTTGTTCATTAGTTTTGTTTTCTCAAAAATTGAATGTGTGTTTTAATTTTGGGTTGTTTGTATATATATTTGTTCATTTAGGGTTGTTTGAATTATATATGTTGTTTCAATTTTGGTGGATTAAGGTTAGGGTTAGGGTGATAGATTTGGGGCTTTTGTCAATTTTGGTGGATTAATTTGAAACGAGCCAATTAAGGCTATGTTCTTATGATTTGGTTATTGGGCTATTGTACATTGAAGTTTGCTTGGATTTGTAGCTGTTGGTGGCCCTTGGCAAGTCAATAGTATCCTAAAAATAGCACCCAAAAGAATACTCGTTAAGGATAGGTAGAAAAACGGTAATGATAGGTAGAAAATTTAGGGCTTTTGTCAATTTAGGGATTCGATTAAATCTAAATGCATGTTAATGATAGGTAGAAAATTCAATTTTCGTGGATTACAGTTTGTTTATTTTAAAATACTCGTTAAGGATAGGTAGAAAAACGATAAATCATAAAATAATTTTTTTTTTTCTGTAAAGAAATTTTATTTATTTTCCTTTAAATACATTAATTTTATGACATAAAATAATTTGTATTTAATAAATGTTTATAACATATACCTATATATAAATATTCTAAATTATAGGATTAAAGATAGTGTAATTATTTTTAGTTTTATTATTTATTTAATATGTTTAAAATCATAAAAGTAATAATTATTAGATTCTACAAATGACGAAAATAAACAAATATATGTTGTTACTAATTTATGTTATTTCACACATTCAAACAAAATACAATTAAATCATATAACTAAATAGAGTAAATCAAATCGTTTGATTGGTTATTATTTAAAATTACAGTTTATCCACTAATTTTATTTCTTCTTGGAATTGTACATACATATATAATTTATTGTGTATCTATTTTTTTTTTGTAATTGTAGATAATGGCTTCATCTTCGTCGTCGTCGCAGCCTCAGCGATACAGTGTACATCCTGGTCCGTGGGATTCGAGTTTGTTATATCTTCAGTACTGCCACCGATCACGGGCGGTTTTCGAAGATAAACCGGGATATCGTAGCGACACGGTTAAAAACCGTCGCTACGACACTCAGTTATGGAAGGCTTTGCCACAACAGCATCCGTCGGTTTGGGAGGTGATCGACCGGACCGGTTTTGGGCCCTTGTTGCGAATGGGTCGAGTCCAAACCGACAACGCCGTCATTACCGGTCTAGTGGAAAGGTGGCGACCGGAGACGCACACCTTCCATTTCGATTTCGGGGAGGCCACGATCACCCTCCAGGATGTACAGGTGCTCTTCGGTCTGCCCGTCAATGGAACTGCTTGTTTGGGAGTGACGGAGGATAAAACACCCCAAGCATGGCGTGATAGGTGCAAGGACTTGTTAGGGTTTCAACCCTATGTCGAGGTATATTTTTTTCTATATATATATTTTTTTCTATATATATATTTTTTTTAACCTTATAAAAAATCACTCGCAGGATGCCCCCACCACCCAAGAAGAGGAAGCGGCGCTTGATTCCGCTAATTGGACCATTAAAGGCCAGTTTTTGAAGGGTTTGGAGTTAGAAAGGGAATGATCAATACATCTGGGAGATGGACTTCCAGACAGCCGCTACGAGCAGAGGGCGAGGGCCCTTATCCTGTGGTGCCTTGGGTCCTTCTTCTTCCCGGACCAGCGGGCGAATGGCGTGAATCTTTACTGGCTGCAGCTGCTGGAGGACATTGATGGAATAAAGGGGTACAGCTGGGGTTCAGCGCTCTTGACGGCAGTATATAGAGCGCTGTGCACTTCTTACAAAGAAGGTCAATGGTGGATCAAGAGCTGTGTACAATTGATTCAGGTAATACGTATTAATATTAGTTTCTTACAATATTAGTTTCTTACAATAGGGTAAAATTATTTGATTCTTCTTTGAAAAATAATATTTTTTTATTCCAAGTTAGACTACTAATATTTAATAACAAATTCATATGTCAACATGTGTAGGTTTGGGCGTGGGAGCGTATCCCTCGTATTCGCCCAAAAATGAAGTCCAGGAAAACGCAGTTTGACATAATCAGTGGTTGCCCCTTAGGTGCAAGGTAATAACATTTGTTTATATTTTATACGTAGGGTATTTCCATTATCAATATTAGTTTCTTACAAAGTTTTATTTTTTCTTTTTTTTATGTGATTTTGAAGGTGGGTGGGAAAAAAAGAATTGACACATGTAGGCAAAGGAACGGGTCCTATCCGGGATCAGTTGACAGGGCTGGAAGAGACGAACGTAAGATTCTTAATTCTTATTGTTTTATTTATCCTTATTTTTTGTTTTTAATTTTTATAATGTAATTCCTAATTAATTTTTTATTTTTTATTTATATATTTTTTTTTTTACAGTTCGATTGGCTGCCCTATGAACAGTATCTGGATGCTGGTATTCTCCCGAGTGAGTGTACAGAAGATAAACAATTTTGGCTGTACCGGGGGTGGATGTTTTGTTGGAGCAGCCGTGAGCTACACTTGCCTGATAGGGTCATGCGGCAATTTGGGTGTCGTCAGTCCATCCCCCAAAATCCAATCATTACGGGTGAGCAAGACTGGGCCAGACACCACGCCGGCCAAGGAATGACTGGGCGGGCATTCGGTGATTGGGCCCTCTTTCATTCACCGCTTACGAAGGCATGGGCCGATGAAAGAGAACTACATCTCATCCCAATTGCCCCTGCATATGATTTCCTGCAGCCAGAGCAGGGTTACCTCGATTGGTTTCACAGTAGGACTGTGAGACTCATCAGTAACCCTGGCAATTACGCTGTGTTCCAACAGGCTGGCGGCTATCAGCCATTTGCCGAGCGGTTAGGGTGCGAGGTAAGTGTTCATAATAATTTGTCGTTTTATTATTATTATTATTATTATTATTATTATTATTATTATTATTATTATTATAATTATTATTATTATTATTTTTTTATTTATGTTGTTTCATACTAATTACTTTGAATTTTATTTTCAGACTTCTGGCCTGGAGGGGGTTTATAACTCCTTATCGAGTATTCAACACTTAATGCCTACATTCCCTCCAGAGGCACAATCCGCATTCCAACAGTCCTTCAACTTTGCATACACTTCCCTGACTGTTGGAGGCCGAGGTCTTACACAAGGGGCGTCGTCAAGTCAAGTTCTATCCCAGGACGACTACATTCCATCCCAGAGGACACAGTCCCACACCGCGAGGCATCGACCCGCTGCCAACATTGGTGGGGGTAGAAGACCTCGGGCCCGTGACCGCGGAAATGAACAACGCCCAACCAATCCACCCTCCCCCCAGCACCTCCAATCTCAGAACCTCGGCCTTGAACAATGTAAGATCTATTTACTTAACAAAATATTATTTTTTGGTCTTTTTTTATTTTTTTTATTTTTTCCTAAAGTCGAGTTTGTGATTTTTTTTACTAAATGCATTACTCAGTTGAAGAGGACGAAGGAGGAGAGAATGAGAACGATTTTGATGATGACACGCCTCTCGTAGAGCTCCGGAGGGGGGATCGACTGCGCAAACCTAGGCAACCATTCACTCCTTCATCTTCATAGTTAGTTTGTGTCTTATGTATTGAAATTTGTGGACATATTCGTGTGTAAACCGTATTTTGATCTTTTTGTATATAGTGTTTCTTTTATAAATTATTGTTTTTCATCTTCTTTTATATGTTGGGTTGATTGATATGTGTATGTTGGGTTGATTGATATGTGTATGTTGCGTTGATTGATATGTGTATGTTGGTTGAACAGGTTGGTTTCTTCAAATGGGTTCAAAAATTTTGTTTTTTCTGCAGTTTAAAACGTATTCTGGGAATACGTTTTATATTTTTTTGTTTATAAAACGTATTTTCAGAATACGTTTATATATGAATCAATTTAGGGCAAAATTGAATTGGGGCAAAATTGAATTTGGGGGAAAAATTGTACAAAAAACGTATTTCGGAAATACGTTTTATGTTTTATATTATTTTGTCCATCAAAATTGTATTTTCAAAATTCTAAAAATTCATTTCATTTAAAATACGTATTGTGAAAATACGTTTTATAACTCGAAAATAATTATAAAATTAATTTTAATTATAACACGTATTTCGGAAATACGTATTAATTTTTTATAAATAAAAACGTATTTGCGGTATACGTTTTTAGTCAAGGTAATTATCTTAATTAATCATATTAACTGAAACCGTATTTCAGGAATACGGTTTATAATTAAAACGTATTTCCGAAATACGTTTTTTTAATTAAAAACGTATTTTCAGTATACGTGTGTTTGATTTATTTCCACCCTGTTTTTTTTATTTATTTATTTTTGTCCAATTATTTTTGTTTATTTTTAAATAAATAAATAATTCTAAAATTATGTCTGTATATTCATGCCCACGTTTTTTATATGTGTTGTTTTAGACCTCTAACTAAATTGTGGACTCTTGTATTTGCAGATTTGATTTGATTCAAATCCTCATCAAAAAATTGCCGATTTGGAGGAAATAAGGAAGATCACAAAAGGATATTTTATTTAAATTCTAATTATCCCACAATTGTACGCGTTTTTTATTTTTTATGTCTAATTTTACACATTTGCTTTCAATATTTTATGGCCACGCAAATATTATTCACGGATTGTTCACGGTTTTAATAAATCTTAGTGCCAAAATAAATCTCCCAATGAAGATTCAATAAATATCTAAGTTCTTAAAAGCTCCCAATCTTTATCAAAAAAAAGTTTCACATAAAAGTACACCGTGCATTTATAAAGCTCCTGTTAAAATAAAAACTTATATAATTTAGACAAAAAGCTCCCAATATTTACCATATAAGCCGCCGAAAATACACCAAATCAGATCACATTTAATTTGTCTAACACTATACTAAATTGAATAATAAATTTCTAAAAGTAGTAAATAAGATTTTTTTTTGCGGGAAATAACTACTATTTTAAAAATAATCAAACATTTTTATATATATATAGATTCGTCACATGTATATAAAATGTGACGAAATTAAATGTGACAAACAAAATTTTGTCACGGTTGCTGTTATACATCTATACATCTAAATTCGTCACATGTATATAAAGTGTGACGAAATTAAATGCGACAAACAAAATTTTAAAATGGCGCTTACGACTAATTCGTCATTATATAATTCTTTATTGTGACGATACATTATAATACATCTAAATTCGTCACACTAATAGATATTATGACGAAATTCAGTGCGACGAAATAAATATCGTTGTTTTTTTTTTTATTTAAAATGACTTTTACAAAAGATTCGTCATTATATAATTTTGTTTTGTGACGATTAGTTATAATTATCTAAATTCGTCACATTAATACATATTATGACGAAATTCACTAGGACGANCACGTATAATTTGTCATTATATAACTTTGCTTTGTGACGATGTGTTATAATACATCTAAATTCGTCACATTAATATATATTATGACGAAAACAAATCGTTGTGTTTTTATTGTATTTAATATGACGCTTAGGAAAAATTCGTCATTAAATAGTTTGTATTGTGATGATAAATTATAATATATCTAAATTCGTCACATTAATACATATTATGATGAAATTCTTTCTGACGAAAAAAAAAATCGTTGTAATTTTTTTATTAGCCGGTCTTCGTGTAAATTTCTTTTATTTTTTTATTTTTTTATTTTTTTTGCTGAGGTGGCAGTTAGGTGGCAAATTATAAAAAATGGCAACACTAAAGGATCGATCTCTTCATCTCTTGATGAAAATTGAGATTCATTACTCACTTGACCTACAAGATCCTACGTTAAAAACCCGATTTCAAATTTATATCTATCGACAATTCAACATTTTTTATTTAATATATATATTTAATATATTTTTTAATTAATTTATTTATTACTAATATATTTACTTATTTAAATATGTTAAATAATAATAAAAGTTAAATAAAACAAGTAACTAAATAATATAATATTAGTTATTATTTTGTTTAATTTACTTACTTTTATTTTGTAATTGAAAGAAATTGAATTATTATTCAATACCACTTTTAATTATAAAAATTTTACATAATTTAATTGTACTAATTTAATTAACTTGTTTTATTTAACTTTTATTATCATAAATGTTGTTTTTCTATACTGGTTTAGCCCGCTCCGTAGCCTATTGTCTTGGGAAAGTGGCCTGATAGTGCTGTGACAAAGACAACGTTATTTAATTTTAATTAAGATTTACTTGTAAATAAATAAATATGTTAAATAATAAAATATCATATGTATTAAATATATATAATATATGTAAAAGAATAAATTGTTTAAATGATATATTATATATATATATATTAATTAAATATTACATAATAAATTAAATATACATATATAAATTATACATAATACATTTAATATACATATATAAATTAAATAACTTTTATAATATATTTTTCAGTTTAATACCCATGTAGTACACGTACTAGTTTATTTTTTTTAAAAAAAATATGCCAATTCTAAAGCCACTTGTTTTGGCTAAATATTCGTTTGTGCCTTTCAAAATTGATGTGGTTATCTTTCACCATATTTATCCTTCAACATATTAAAATACGTTTTGGATAGTTATCTCCAATATTGTCCTTTTATAGTTTGATGAAAATTGTTTTCTTGAATACTAGTACAGAGCCCGTGCGATGCACGTGGTGCACAATTTTAAGGCTATTTATTCAGGCTTATAATTATATACATCAATAAAGAAAAATGTACGGGATATATATAGTACGTGACCGTGCGAAACACGGGATATATTTATTTGTAGAATATTATATTATAAGATGCAATATTCAATAAAAGTTTATAATACGCAAGAAAATTGTACAATGTTCAATAAAAGTTTTATAATATTCAAGTAGAGTCTTAAAGTCTCTTGTACATTAAGACTACTGACAAAATAATATTTTAATCAATGAGTTTCCTTTCCTTGTAGCCAGATTGTGAATGTGATTTGAGGAGTACAACAAATCGATGTATAGCCGACTTGCTTTTTTCATTGTAGTGTTTTTTTTTTTAATAATGAATTTAAAGATATTCTAAAATATAGCAGAAATTATTTTTTTTATTACAATTAAGAATTTTACTAAATATAGACTCTCAATCTATGATGTTAATCAACGTCTAAGTCTAAAAAATTAAGAATTTTTACCTCTTTTAATGAACGTTTAAGTCTAAAAAACAATAGAATTATTATAAGTTTTTTTTCTACATCTTTTAAAACATTAAATATGAGCATGTTAGGGCTAGCTTGTAAAATAATTAATATATTATCTCACTACAACATTTATACTAATAAAAATTTAATTTTAGTATATAAATTTATCCCTTGATATAAGAGAAAGTAACAGTTTTACTTATTGTTGTTCACCATATAATATTTAATTATTATTTTATTATATAATAAAAAAGGTATATTGTTAATAGTGTAGCAGAATTGTTATAAAATTATATGATTTTTTTTTTATAATATGGATTTAATATTTTTTTTATGATTTGATAATATAAACAAATTTATACTTAACTTTTACAAATAAAACAAATAAATACTTTAGTAAGTATTTAATGTATATACTAAATAAGAATATATTTGGTATAATCAAATACCAAATATAATCAAATAAGTCCAAGTGTACATTTTTATTTGGTATTTGATTTTTTTATTATTAAAATCTTTTTATTATACTTACTTTTTTAAAATAAAACAAATAAATTAATTAATTAAATAAATAAAATATTATAATACCAAAATAGTAATGGCATTTAATGCAGTTGACTTTTCTGGATAGTAAATGTAGTAAATAGACTCTCCTTTTATATAAGTGTAGATATGATATTATATTATGTTGCTCAAAATAGTAATGCATTTATTGCATTGACTTTTCAACTTACTAAATTTCGTAAATGGTACACCTTATTATATAAGTATAGATGTATGATTTGATAGAAAATAATTTTTAATTAAAAATAAAACTTAAATATAACATTGACTAAATCAAAAGAGTATGAGTATACATGTAAATTAAATACTTAGTCAATATTCATCACTAGTGAGAATCTCGTGCGGGGGTTTCGAACCTTAGATTTTTTTTTAAATTTTATTTTAAGAACGTATTAGCCCACTGACCCGTTTATATTAATATAAATAATAGTTTAACATATATATTTATTTTTTAATACATAAAAATAATAATTTAACATATTTTGGTTCATCATAATACTCAAATACTTTTTTATTAAAAAATTTATGTCGTATCATGTGATTATTATTTATAACACATAGAAGTAATATACTTTTTCTGTATAATGATAAATATTTAATGTATATTAATATTATTTATTGACGTAATTCATTTAAAAATATATAAGCAAATTTCATGTTTGTTAGGAATGTAAGTTAAGATAAAATGGAATGTATCCACAAAACTTGCTTATGTTATCTATACTTATATTAAAGGGGGTACTATTTACCAAATTAAGTAGCCAGAAAAGTCAACAGCATTTATTGCATTACTATTTCCGTATTATATTATATAAAAAGATATTCTATTTACTACATTTACTATCCAGAAAAGTCAGCTGCATTAAATGTCATTACTATTTTGATATTATAATATTTTATTTATTTAATTGATTTATTTATTTGTTTTATTTTAAAAAGGTAAGTATAATAAAAAGATTTTAATAATAAAAAAATCAAATACCAAATAAAAATGTACACTTTGACTTATTTGATTATATTTGGTATTTGATTATACAAAATATATTCCTATTTAGTATATACATTAAATACTTACTAAAGTATTTATTTGTTTTATTTGTCAAAGTTAAGTATAGATTTGTTTATATTATCAAATCATAAAAAAAATTAAATTCATATTGTAAAAATAAAAAATAAAAAATAAAAAAAATAAAACATAAAAAAATCATATAATTTTATAACAATTCTACTACACTATTTAACAATATTCCTTTTTTTTATTATATAATAAAATAATAATTAAATATTATATGGTGAACAACAATAAGTAAAACTGTTACTTTCTCTTATATCAAGGGATAAATTTATATGCTAAAATTAAATTTTTATTAGTATAAATGTTTTAGTGAGATAAATATTAATTATTTTACAAGTTAGCCCTAACATGCTCATATTTAATGTTTTAAAAGATGTAGAAAAAAAACTTATAATAACTCTAATGTTTTTTAGACTTAAACGTTGATTAACACCATAGATTGAGAGTTTATATTTAGTATAATTCCTAATTGTAATAAAAAAATAAATTTTTGCTATATTTTAGAATATCTTTAAATTTATTATAAAAAAAGAAAAAAAAAACTACAATGAAAAAAGCAAGTCAGCTGTATATCGATTTGTTGTACTCCTCAAATCACATTCATAATTTGGCTACAAAGAAAGGAAACACTTTGATTAAAATATTATTTTGTCAGTAGTCTTAATGTACAAGAGATTTTAAGACTCCACTTGAATATTATTAAACTTTTATTGAACATTGTACAGTTTTTTGCGTATTATAAACTTTTATTGAATATTTCATCTTATAATATAATATTCTCCAAATAAATATATCTCGTGCTTCGCACGGGTCACGTACTATATATATCCCGTACATTTTTTCTTTATTCATGTATATAATTATAAGCCTGGATAAATAGCCTTAAAATTGTAATGTCCGTGCATCGCACGGGCTCTGTACTAGTTTTCCTTTAAATGTTTGAATGAATTTGAAAATTAAATTACAAATCAATCGTCAGTAATAAATTCAAAGATTTTTTTTTTCTTTGGTAATTACCATTTAGAAGAATACCAGATTAAGTGTATTATTGTATCTGGTTGTATCTCATAATTTTGGTAAATATCAAAATTTTATGTGGTTAGTTATTTTAATCCGACAATATTAAATCACACGTTGTAAATCCATGATATAAAGTATATTATTGTATATGGCTATATCTCATTATTGTGGTAAATATAAAAAAAAATTATGTGGTTAATTATCCTTGAATATCGTATGATTGATTTTAATACCAAGCACTGAACATAAAATCAGATGTTTTCAAAATTAATCATATGTTCTCGTACTTTGAATTTCAAATTGAAAGGTAGCCTCCCATTTTCAAAAATGATTCGAAAAAATGTACAAATAATAGAAATAATGAATTTTTTGGTGGGGTTTTAGTTTCTTTTTTCAGTAAATCTCTTTTCCTATTATATATTAATAGATTATTTTTTTTCAAATAAAAAATTGATAGGATATTCAAATAATACGCACTAATTATCTATAGGATATCAATTGATTTTGAATTACCAAAAGTACTAGATTTTTCTACTACAAATATATTCATATGTTTTTAATATATCTATCATGTTGAAATCTCACATTTTTCAATTTCAATGCTTTCCAATTTTTATGGGATATCAATGATTTTGTATTTTCAAAACTTAAAAATTTGTAAATTTAAAGAGATACATAAAGATTTAGTTAGGAAAGAGAAAAAGGATCAATTTAGTTACCTTAAAAAGGGCTTGTCAATATCTTATCAAAAAATCTAAATTTTGTACCATTAATCACGGGTGTGTTTTTATATGTTACTTATAATAGTAAGTCAACCATTTATTTTTTAAGTCAGAGTTACTATTTATGTAGCGCCCCGTTCGATTTATAGAAATTCTCGGAATATTCTATTTATCGAATATTATTTATAAGGTTATATTAAATTTAATAGTCGCGATGTCGATTTAAATAAAAGGTTGGAATACTCGATCGTTTTATTGAAAAACGTTCGTCGTTCGGCGATTTCGGTTTAATCTCGTGGACCGAATATAATACGTTTGAATAATAGATTTTTCGGATATTTCGGCATTATTAATATTATTATTGTATTGTTTTATTTATTTTCCAAGCGTTGTATACGATCGGATTTTATGAAATTGAGCCCGATAAACCGGTAGTCGAAATCGGCCGACTCGTAAACCCGTTTGTTTATAAATTATTTGGGATAAGGTATTATTTATTATTTTTTTTTTGCCAGAACGATAGGGGAGCTATATATTACAACCAAAATGAGTTCGAGTACAAGAGGTTACAAACTGAATAAAACTTAGAGATGCTACACAAAGCACCTAGAACCTCAACAACAAATAACTAGAAACAGGAAAACAGAAAAGAAGCAATGCATCTCTCCACTGCCATAAGGCCTGGCTAGAATACATCCCTTCAAAATCAAAATGACTCCTAATACAAAACTGAAAAGAAACTAATCTAATCAAGGAGAAAGAACATCATTGTGTCCTGCAGCTAATGAAGCATCCATCCAATCTTTTTGTGCAGCAGTAATCACAATCTGTTCGGGCATGAGAGAACCTTTAAAAACCCAAAGATTTCTTGATTTCCAAAGCCACCAAAGCAAGTAAGTGGACAGTTGGATTCTAGCTTGGACAACATCATTTAGCTTAATGGAGCTAACCTGTTGCCACCAATGTTTGAAAGAGGAAGAGCAATGCTGTAAGCCATCCCAGTTGACTGGAGCATACTCCCAAATCCTGCTTGCTCTTGGGCATGAAAATAAGATGTGTTCAGAAGTCTCTGGTTGATCACCACAAATGGAGCAGATAGCATTAATGTCTAATCCTTTCTTCCTCAGGTTTACAGCAGATGGCAGTGTCCCTGTGATACACTTCCATAGAAAGTGTTTTAGTTTGCTTTGAATCTTCATCTGCCAGCATCTCTGATAAATCTGTTGAGGAGGGAAGGGACTTGAGCTTGACTCTGGTATGTCCATCTGCAAAATCTTTTGAGAGACCAGGAAATTGTAAGTGCTGGCCACTGTGAACTGTCCCTTGGGATCAAAGCCCCAGTATTGTCTGTCTGGTCTAGCAGGGTTGATTGAGCTTATTTTGAGAATTGATGCACTGTCTTCAGAGTCAAAGACTTGCTCAATTAGCCATTTGTTCCATTCAGAGCCATCGGGTTGGAGCAGGTCCTTCACCCAAATCAAATGCCCCCTTGCTATTTCAATCAAAGAGGGATGAGGTTTCTTCAACTGTGGTACCCAATTTATGTCATCAATTCTGGTTGTGAGCCCATTCCTTATTTCTGTTCTTACACCTTGAGCAAAGGTAGGCATAACAGAAAGCCAGCTGTGCCAAAGCCAAGACCCTTTTTGGGTCCTTTCTGCTGAAAAGATGATGTGATTTGGGAAGTACCTATCTTTAAGAATTTTGCTTACCAAAAGCTCAGGGTTGGTGATGATTCTCCACAGCTGCTTGCAGATTAAAGCTGCATTAAAGAGGCTGATATCAAGGAACCCCAGACCTCCCTTGAGTTTGGGTAGAGTGAGTCTTTCCCATTTTCTCCAGTGAAGGCCAGCCTCTGAGTTGTCCCCTGTTTTCCACCAAAAGCCAGCACATAGTCTAAATATTTCTTTGCAAATGGCAACTGGAAGTTTAAAACAAGTCATAGAAAAGATAGGGAGAGCCTGTATGACTGATTTAATAAGAACCTCTTTGCCAGCTGGAGATAGTAATTTGTTTTTCCAGCCCTGAACTTTGTTTCTGATAGATGATATGATGAAGTCAAAAACTTCTTTCTTTGATCTTCCAATCCCCAATGGCAGTCCAAGGTACCTTGTTGATCTGTGAGGAATGATACCCTGCAGCACACCACATATGTTGTCTCTCACACCTTGAGGTGTGTTCCTGCTAAAGAATATCCCAGATTTTTGCAGGTTGACTCTCTGCCCAGTGAACAGCCTATATTTGTGCAAGAGAGTTAGCAGCTGGTTTGCTTGATCTACTCCAGCTTTGCAGAATAGCAGAGAGTCGTCTGCAAATAAAAGGTGAGTGATTGCTGGCCCATTTGTAGAGAGCTTGAGTCCTTGCAGGCATCCTTGGGATTGAGCATTGGAAATGAGGGCTGATAGAAGCTCCGCAGCAATTACGAAGAGGTAAGGGGACAGAGGGTCCCCTTGCCTTATGCCTCTTGAGGGAGTTATGTAGCCACTGATCTTGCCATTCACTTTGAAGGAAATTGTGGTTGTTGTTACACAGACCATGATGAGCTTGACAAAGTTAGGATGAAAGCCCATTTGAAGCATTATTCTCTGGATACTAGGCCATTCCAGTCTATCAAATGCTTTCATGAGGTCAAGTTTAATGGACATAAAGAAATTCTTGCCTGTGGAATGTCTGTTGAGGAAATGATATGCTTCATGTGCAATGATAATGTTGTCCATGAGCTGTCTTCCCTTAACAAAGGATGATTGGTGAGGACTGATGCAATCTTGCAGGCAAGTCATGAGTCTTTGAGCAAGGACTTTAGAAAGCACTTTGTAGATTACACAACAAAGGCTGATTGGCCTGAATTGTGACAGAGTTTCTGGATGGGCTGTTTTAGGAATTAAAGAAAGGATGGTGTGGTTCCAATACCTCAATATTGCCCCAGATTGGAAAAAACTGCTGATAGCTGCAAAAACATCCTCTTTAACCAAATTCCAAAAGTGTTGGAAGAAGAGAGCATTCATGCCATCCTCACCTGGTGATTTCTCAGGTGGCAGAGAGAATAGAGCAGCTTTCACTTCCTCCTCTGAAACTGGTTTCATTAAGCTTTGATTCATGTCAGCAGTGATTGACTGTGAGATAAGATTAATGATTGACTCACCATCCCAACTGCCCTCTGAAGTGAAAAGTTCTAAATAGAAGTCAGCAATGTGGTGTTCAATGTCCTCTTGAGTGGAAAGCACAGTCCCATTAGGAGTTATTAGTCTGGATATTGCATTTAGCTTCCTTTGCTGGAGGGTATAAGCATGGAAAAATTTGGTATTACCATCACCTTCCTTTAGCCATTTCAGTTTTGATCTTTGCTGCCAGTGAAGCTCTTCTTGTCTGTGAGCTGCATTTAGATCAATCCTTGTGCTAGTCCATTGCTCCCAATAATCCTCAGATTGATTCTCCCTCAGCAGCTCTAATTTCTTAGTGAGTAGTTCAATGGTTTGCTGGTTGTTGGTTTTGAACTTTGAGCTCCAGATTAAAAGAGCTGCCCTGGTGTTCTTCACTTTTTCTTTGAGTTTAAAAAAAGGGGTTCCTGAAGTGGTTTAAGTCCAGGCTGAGGAGACAGTTTCAGAAAGACCCTCCATATTGATCCATTTCTTCTCAAAGTGAAATCTTGCTGTGGACTTTGGTTGAGCTATTCCTCTACTGAGCAGCAGCATCGAATGGTCTGATGCACTTTTCACTTTGTTAGCACTAAGGCATTTGGAAAATCAAGCATCCAATGTGTGGAGGCAAATGCCCTATCTAATTTTTCCTCCACCAGACCTTCTGCTTCCCTTAGGTTGCACCAAGTATACCTGTAACCTTGCATAGGCAGCTCGACCATCTCCATGTTGTATATAAAAGAGTTGAAGCTTAAGAGACTCCTGTCACTCCTTGTGATGCCTCCAGTTTTGTCTTCCTTTAGACAAATGTCATTCCAGTCCCCTAGTGCAAACCATTTAGGACCCCAGTGAGATTTGTCATTGATCAGCTCATTCCATTGTTGCATTCTGGTCTGTTTGCAGGTACTTAAATAGACAAAGATTCCCCATTGAGATGAGCCAGAAGCTAATTCAAATTCCACAGCAATGTAAAAACATTTTTGCATAATATTAATAATATTTACATTTGAATCCCAAAGTAAGAGTAAACCCCCACTTAAACCCACAGGATCAACAGAGAAAAACCTATCTACATATCCCAACTTCCTAGCTACAGATTTTACAAAGCCATTTCGTTTTTTGGTTTCAGAAAGAAAGAAAAAAGTGGGGTGGTGAGCCTTGATGGACTCTCTGATTTGGGAAACTGTAGAGGGCCCACCCAGCCCTCTACAATTCCACACCGCAGCTAGCATTGAGGGTTGGGGTGCCACTCGAGGCTGGCATCCTCCACCTGTCCCTGAGTTCCTTTAAGTTTCTTGCTGGATGATGAGACTATCAACTCTTGAGTTTTGATTTGAGGAGAGGAGGGAGAGTCCTCTCTAGTTCTCTTGAATTTATGGCTATCCTGAATCATCAAATCTTGATCATCATTCCTCTTCAGCCTCCCCTCTCTGCTCAGGGCTCTTTTCCATGTCTTCTGTTTGTGACTAACTGCTGTCTTTGTGGGTTTTAGGAGACTAGCCTTTATTTGGATTGGTATTAAGGGAGCTTGAATTGCCAGTTCCATGTCCATTGTCTTGATCTGAGAAGCTTCTTCAGTCACTGAGTGGATTATCTCCAGCTCTTTTCTGATGGTGAGTGGTGGAAGTATTCTTGACTGATGTGGGGGTTTGAGGAGTAGATTCTTCCTAAACTGAATTTGAAGCTGCCATGTCAGGAGGAGATTCATAAGAAGGTTGAGCCTGGGCTTGCACTATTTCCTTTCCTTTATCTCCCTGGGTAGAATTGGTCCTTGGAGGAGATGTTTGGTCAGGAACTTTGCTGGTTGAGGGAGTACTCTTGGAATTTGAGAGTCCAACCTCTATCCAATTTTGACCCTCCACAACCTTTAACCAATCTCCGTACTGCCCCTCTCTAACTGTTTTTGCTTTGATAGCAGCAATTCTCTTTTTGCAACCCCTGTCCAAGTGTCCCAAGAGTCCACAGTAATAGCACAGGTTGTGGAGTTTCTCATATCTGAATCCCACACTGATTATTTGGTCTTCCAGTTGAATATTGGTGCACCTCGGAAGAGGCTCATTTATATCCAAAGATACCAGTAATCTAATGATTCTGCCCCCGTGATTTCCCGAGCTTGCTATAACTACATTTTGAACTGAGTTGAATATTTTCCCTATCTTAAGGCCAACTTCCGTGCTCAAGCAGTTAATAGGAAGGTTCCATACCTGAGCCCACATTGTGATTTCTTGAAAGCCAGGATGATTGCTTGTCAGCCCTTTCTCCCATTCTTTTAAAATTAGATGTTGATTGTCAAAACTCCAGCTTATTCCATCCCCAACCTTTCGCATATCATCTTTGCTTTGGAAAACAAATTGGAAAAAGTTGTGGCCAAGTTCCTTCACTTCCATTTGTTGCTGCAATCTCCAAATTTGGCTCATAGCTCTCTTGATTCCGATCCAGCTTGCTTTGCGGTCACCTATCACCTTCCCAAATAGGCTCCTTTCACACTCCTCCGCACAGAGCTTGATGTCTTCCCTTTCAATGCCAGTAATCAAGCTCTCCTTTTTCAGATAACGAGAAGTTTTTTATCCTTTCCGATAGATCCTCGTCGTGTCCAATACATCTCGATTCCGCCATAATTAGGGTTGCCGAACAACAAAATTTGAGGATTACACGAAAGCGCAATGAGAAATGTATGGAACACTGGGTAATCACTGGATTAACACACCGAAATTGGAAAAATATTCACGCTCCCAACTGAGAGAATCGCCAAACCGCTCACAACTGAGAGAATCCCCCTTCACTAGGTATTATTTATTATTATTATTATTATTATTATTAAATATCTAATTTCCATTATTTGTCAAATTGTAATTAAATGCCTAATTGTCTAAGTGTTATTATTATTACTATTTAAATAAATTATGTGTATTTGTGTTACTAATATTAATATTTTACATTAAAGTGTGTATAAATATTTGGTACCCAGTTTTTATTTGGAACCCTTGAGCCCGAGAAAACTGAGTCATTCGGCCAATTCTTGAACCCATGAGTCCGACCCGGTTTCACTTTGATCCGAACCGCTCAAGTGAATGTCTTGTGGGACAAGACTAATACCCTAAGTCTTGAATTGATCTCGCAAAAAAATCAGAAGAGAGAATCATGAAGCAGTCATTACTTTTTTTTCTCATGCGCTAGAAATCCTTCGGCATCTCTCATCTCTTTCGCTCTTGCAAACCGATCGCAACCCTTGTTCCTCCTCTCGCAAACCAAATCCTCTCATCATCAGCACCCTCTCTCTTTCTCTGCAAATCCCGTCACGCTCTCTCAGAGAAAAGAAGGGAAAACTTCGCCCCAGCCATCGCCTCTCCCCTTTTTCGCTCGCGCAAGAAAAATCCGGCGAAGACCTTTCCCCCGCCATCGCGAGTCGCTGGTAGGACTGCCCTCCGCGAAACCTGACCGCGAGACGCCCCTTCCCGACCTCCGGCGAGCCCTCCTCCGTGAACGACGACCACTATTCTCGAAGAACTAGTCGCCGAAGAACCCTTCTCCTCCGCGACGAATTGACGTGAAATCTGTCGGAATCCCATCGCCGTTCCCTCACCGCGACCTAGAAACAGAAACTCCGCGACCCCGCCCGTGAAACTGCTCCACCGCGAGACCTTGCATCACCGCCGCGACTAGCCTCCTCCGGAGAGCCCAGCAACCCGACGGCCCTGCTGCTCCCTTCGCGAGACGCCATCCTCAGTCCGCGATCACAGCAAGCAGACGAACCTTGCACCGTTCCGCCGGCGAGCCCAAGCGAAAGCAGTCGAGCCCTTCACCCCGCAAGAAGGCTGCACGCAAATTGAGCCGTCGTGCCGTCCTTTTTTTGTTCGAGCCATTCTCGCGTTTCCCGAGAACGGTATCGAGCCTCGACCCTTCATTTATTTTGACGTGTTTATTGGACGTATTATTCGAACCCTACATGTTAGTATGTGTTTATGATTTTATGCGTTTGTTTCGGTTCATTATAATATTGGTCGTGTATATACGTGAAGTTCGTCGATTCGTGTGAAATCGAACGAGAATGCATTATAAGTGTTAAGTTGCTGTGGAAATTAGAACATGATGTGTTCTTGGCCTTATGGTGAAGGCCTCGGACAATTTCGAGTTTTATCGAGTCATAGATTACTTGTTGATCTTGTAAATTGCTGTTTTCGTGTTTAATTCATTAAAAATCTTATGCTGCTCCGATTGCCATTTGTGTGAAGATTCCTGTGTTGATTATGTAGCTCGTGTAAAATTACATAATTTTATATGGTTGGTAGCTATTATAATTAATTAAAATGATTTCTGATCAGATTCATGTTAAATGCATAATAAATTGTGTAGTGCTCCAAATTGGCTGAAATTCGAGTATGTTGTGTCTCTCACATGTTGGCTTGCTGTGCAAAATTTGCATAATTTTTGGACTCTGTTAGCTTAGGTAAATAAATTATTTTGTGTTTCTGCCAGAAATTATTTTAATTATGATAAATTGATCTGATGCTGAAAAATTCTGATTTTTGGTTGAAGTGCTTGTATTGTGGTTTATTTCCAGCTGTTAAAATTTTCGAATTTTTAGAGTTCATTTATGTTCAGTTCTGTTAAAAATTTGAAATCTGCAGAATGTTGTAACAATTTTATTGAATCGCATGTTAGGTGTTTAACGTTGATATTTTTACACAATACTATTCACAGGCTGAGGTTCCTTGGATAAATATTTCAGAGTTTGATTCATTGATTTGGTCTGGTTGTTAATTTATGCTCGTTTTTGCCATAAACTTGCTCGAATTTTATAAAATAGCATACTTTGAATTTAAAGGTAAAACTTGGTGATTTTTCTAATTACTGGGAGGTGAATTTGTGGTTAAAGTTTCAGAATCTAACTCATTTGGTAACCTGACCAACTAGATTTTGTGATTATTAGCTAGTATTTTCGAAAATATAATTTTTGTGTTAAAAACTGTAAACCGACTCGCATGATATCTTTGTTTGTATGACTTGGTAAATCTTTGATTGGAATTATGTGAACTCTCATGCGTGTTTGGTTGAGTCTTAGAGTCGAGTCTAAGTGTTCCAATGTCCACAGGACTTCACGAACAACTTAGTCGAATCCAGTTCGACTAAGTATAATTATGATTTCCTTTTAAGTCAAGATAAGCTGTTCATATTAGTATCTTGACTTAATGTAGGTATTTTGAGGTGTTAACCTCACTCTGCTTTCAAGAATCGTGATCGTGAATTGTCGCTTCGACCAGGTGGGTTTAATTCAAAAAATTGCTATGCCTTAAATGTTATTACTGTTTTAATTATGGTATGATCAAAGTATGCATGTGGAACATGTAGCCTTCGATGTGAGCTGTACCGGCCGTCGAACGGTTATCCCCGTAACTATAGAACGTACCCGTTGGATAGTCTCCTTTGAGAGCCGTAAGACCCGGGCGTAGGTTCTGGCTGGTGATCCCCGATTGTAAGACCAATTCGTAGGTTTTGGCCAGCGGGGTGGTCTACTCCTACTGGCTGGCACTCGATGTAGGACCAGAGGGCATTCGATATAAGTCAGCAGTAGTCTATGCGTAGGTGTGCACATGAGTCTTATTATTGATATGATTGACGGGAGAATGAGATAGATTATTGCTTCGTATACATGCTGAGACCATACCTTATTGATTATTGATTTCTGTTTCATTATTGTGAATAACGTTTACTGCATAGCGGTGAGCACTACTGTTTCCTCTTGTGCTCATCCCCACCTACTCTTTATGGATGCAGGTTGGTGTTGCGGGCACGACGGAGGGATGCGAGTGGTGGTCTTAAAAATTGAAATTGCTTCCGCCTTGAACTGAATATTGCTATTATTGCTTCCTCTATTATTGATCATTGGATTATTGATAGGGAGTGTATTCCCTAGGATATTGATTATTGAAATGCTTGGATTGCATTATTGATTATTGAGATTTCTTTTTAATATTGATGAATGAGGATTGATTATCGATTGAGTATTGAAAAAAAATGGTTAAGTATTGAAGTTCGTTTTGAAAATGAGTAGCGCCTCAAGTGTATTGAAATAAATTTGAAAAATTTATTCTGATTTTCGGCAAATAAAAGTGGGGCGTTACAATTTATGTATTTTTCAACAACCTTTTTATCANATTCCCATAATTATTACAAATTACTGTATTGCTCTATTTACTAATTAGTTTTAGCATCATATTTTGTAAATACCCTTTTAACAATATTTTATAATATTTTGTGTTTGGTCTTACATACAATTAATGAATTAAAGAGTAAATCTATAGATATACATATATATATATATATATAATAAGAATTAACATTTTTTAAAAATGGCAGCTCAAATGTTGGTCAAATCCGGTCAGCATTAAATACTTGCCAATTTGGGTAATTTTTTTTTTTTTTCAATAAAATCGAGCAGCATTTAATGTTGCCCTTAATTTGTGGGATTAGTTCATTTTAAGTTTAATTTTTTTTTCAATTAAATTCAACATCATTTAATGTTGCCCTTAATTTGTGGGATTAGTTCATTTTAAGTTTAAGTTTTCCGCTGATTTGCGTCAATCTGTGGGTGATTAATTTTTCCCTAAATATGTGGTACAAGCAAAAGGGGTTCGCAAAAATTCTGAAAACCATTATCAACTCGGATGAAATTTTAAAAAACGACCAAAATATAAAGTTTGTTAATAGATATAAATATAGAATTAAAAAAAACCCAAAATTTAGAGAAATTCGAATTGATCCTTCACAGATCCTTACAAATTTAGGAACTAAAATTTCAGATCTAAAGGAGTCTAGAACTTAAGATATGAAAAACATGTTTTTCGATAGAACATGTCCAGTTTCGGAAAAAAATTAAAAAAATAACACGTGTATACTCTACAAAGTACTGTTATAAAAACATAAAAAAACACAGANTAAAAACCACAACATGCCATACTCAATCTGTAACTGCTTATCTATTTTTCAAAACAATTTATTCAAAGGCATTGTGAATCGTTTTTCATTTTGAAAAGATAAACACTGGAAAATGTCACAGAAATGAGTATCGGCTCGGTGGTTTGAGAAAAACCCTAAAAATTCAGTAATTGTCGCCTTTTATAGGCTAAGTCAGTGGAATCAATGTTGTTGGATCGTGTTGACCAAATTTGAACCGTCCGATGTGGTATATATGTTTCTGGGCTGGATACATTCACATAAAATGTATATTGGGACAATTTTATGGCACATTTTTAAAGATGTTTAAACCGTTACTTAATGTATCTGGGCCACCTATTATGGCATAAAAAAATAGGCGCATTGGACCGAACATATGGGTTAATTATTAATGTCCGGAAATTTAATAGTATTGGGCCAAAACTAAATTAGTGTCAGATTTTGTTTGGGTGTCATGCTGTGATGGTCTCTAAATTGTTAATGTTCTTTTACTTTACAACTGTTTTTAATAATTAATGAAAATACTAAGTGTTTACAATATTACTAAAAACAATTTTTTATATATTTTGTTGATTTTTAAATTAACTATTGACCTTAAATGATATGTTCAATAATAAAAATCCCTTTTATTGATTTTTCAGAAAGTATAATGAGTCATCGTCGCGCCGTAATGACTATTGAGGAAAAGCAACGGAAACTAGCACGTAATCTTTTGGAGATTCAAGAACATTCACCCTTATATGCGAAAATCAAATTTTTATTAGTATAAATAATTTGGCATAATAATATTGTTGATAACCGACTTGGCTACACGATTAAAGATGGTGATTACTTGTTTCCTTGAAGTAATAATCCTCCAGAAAAAGACGAACTTAAGTTAAGTCGGTATTTATTGAATTAATCACCGACTTCCGAGGTGGCCAAGTAATTACCGACTTCCGAGTTGACCAAGAGAAAAAGAACCAACTACATAAAGAAGACACAAATGACCGACTTTACCAACAACATGGTTAGTCGTATCAACAATTCTCTGATCAAACCGACGACCGAACAGTTCAAATTTCCAAGCAAAAACAAGCTGTAGGCATTCGATTGGACCATCGAGACAAAATCAATCATTGATGTTCCCCTGACTCAAGGCACACCGCTTAATTGAAGTTGCTTAACATTAAATACGATCCTATCCATATCCAGCAAAAAGACAAAAACTATCGTACTATAAATAGCAGAATTTATGATAGTACGAGGATCTTTTTCCACACATTGTACATGGACTTAATATGATCTCGGTCAAGAACAAAAAACCGACTTCCTGTACTCTTGTGAACTTATCAATAAAACATAATTGTGACTTGATCTTTATTTAAATACACTCTGCTGTTAATTTCTTCGTTGTTAATTTCATACAACAACAGTTTGGCGCTAGAAGGAGGGCCTGAACCTTCGATTTGTTAAAAACGCACAAAATTATCATGTCGAGTTCTGGGCGACAAGAACGTAATCCAGATATTGGAATCAATCGTCACCCTGCTAACACAACTGAAAATTCAACTGTACCATCTATGACGATAGATTACTCTGTCCTATTTCAAGATCCAGAGTTTCTTCGAAATTTATCCAATTTTATGGCACAAACAAGAGCAGAACCAACCACAACGGTTCATAATCAAGCTCATGCTTCAAGTCCTCAAATCAGGCAACGAACGTCACCTGTTCGACAGCAAAATAATACTCCCGCTGCATCACATGCGACTTCTCATCCACGAATACCTGAATCGCAACACAATACTGCCATTCATAATCGTGGTGTAGTTCCTGTGCAAATTCGTATCCCAGAAGCAGCTCAACCCGAAGTTACTGCTGAAAGTCATTCTGGGCGTCATAAGCAGCAGCCGACACCTCCATCGTCGGACAATATTTATCTAGAGGCCGAAACTCCCTTGGCCCCTCATTTGACAAGAGAACCTCTTCCAGTCAAAGTGAAGGTTCCTCAGATTGGTCTATATGATGGAACCTCTTATCCAGACGCTCATCTCGGTCAATATATTTCATGGATGGACCTCCATGGGGCAACCGACGCGCTTAGATGTCGGATGTTCTCATTGACTTTGGGACCTCGAGCCCAAAAATGGTATCATTCCTTACCACGATGTTCGATTTCCAAATGGCAACAATTGAGAACAGCTTTCCGATCTCATTTTATCAGGGCCCGAGTATCTTTAATCCCAAAAGAATCCATTGCCAATATTGTGCAAAAGGATAATGAAAGTGTGAAGGACTATATTGCTCGGTTTAATGAACGGGTGCAAAATATGGAGCAATGTCATCCAGAAACATTGTTGATCACCGCCATAGCTGGATTAAAGCCAAATTCTCTGTTTCGTTGGAGTATTTATCAGAACAAACCAACTTCATTTCAAGACTTTCTAGCTCGAGCTCAACAGCATATCATAGCTGAAGAATCGATGTCGGTTCCAACTCTTGACTTTTCTTTGAGTAAGTCGGAAGTAGAACAGGAATCGAAAAAGAAGAAAAATAAATCGTTCAAATTGAACAAATCTCGGTTTGGGAATCCAAAGAATCCTGAGGGGCAAGAAGCTAGAGCAAAGTATCTGAACGAAATCAAATCCAGCTATCAGACGGTTTTCTCAGCCGGAGCAGCAACCATATTTGAAGAATTGAAAGGTAAAGGAATCCTTCCTGATTCCCGGCCTGTGAGGACCCCGGAAGAAAAACTCGATAAGACAAAATATTTCTTATACCACAAGTCGGCCGGTCATGATACCGACAAATGCCTGGGTCTACTTTTTGCCTTATCACGGCTCATTGGACATCCACAAGTCCAAATGTTTGCCAAGAATACCGATTATATACGAAAGGGCAGATTGTTAGAACCACCAGATGATGATGAAGATGATGATCGCCCAATTAATCCAAAGCGTATTAGACCGAGTGACAAAGAAGTGTTTATGACAAACTCGCAGGAAAATAATCCGTCGTTCTCGGGAAAGACTGAAACGATTCAACGAGGTGGATATTCTAATCCTGCTAATTCGCATCATGTTCCTCGGGTCAATAATAGTAGCAGTAAGTCTTTTCACTCACGACGACAAATGAAGGCTTATGCTCGAAAAGCTTATAACTCGGGTAAAACTGTCTTGACAACCGACCTCCGAGATAAAATTAATGCTCAAAACAATTGCCCGATAACGTTCAATGTGGATGATGCTAGCTATTTCGCTCACCCACATGCTGATCCTCTAGTGATAACGGCACCCATTTGTGGGATACCAGTGCATCGAATAATGGTGGACACAGGAGCATATTCGAGTATTTTAATGTTGCGCACGTTTGAACAAATGGGGATAGACCCAGCTGAGTTAAAACCCTGTAAAGATCAAGTACAAGGTTTTAATGGCACGATTACATCAACCATCGATGAAATTACTATGCCAATTCGGTTTGGGATTCCTGGACAAGCTTCAAAAGTTATAATGGAGACATTCAAGGTGATGGACCTCAAAAATGAATATAATGCCATTGTGGGAAGGACAGCTTTGTATAAACTTCGTGCAGCTGTCTCGATCTTTCATTATGCTTTGAAATTTCCCACAAACAATGGAGAAGGAACCCATTACGGAGACCAGTATGAAGCTCGTGGAATGGTATGGGCTAAGCCTTGGCATGAATCACATTCTCCGATACACATGATGGAAAATGTCGAAGAGAATCCAGAGAAACCCTCAACTCTTGATAACTCGGTATCCAATATCACCGCGATGGAAGTAGATCCGACTCGGAAGTCGGAAACATCAAATATGGAAGTAAACATTGATTTAACTCAAGATCGTGGAAGACTTCCAGGAAAAGAACCAATCAAGGAAGAAGATGAACTTGACCCTCGAACTCAATTCAAGGAGAAGAATAAATTCGACCGAGCTAAATCATCTGAAGATGTTGAGACGATTTTTATTGACGAACCGAGTTGTGAAAAGTCACTTCGAATTGGGGCCAGTCTTCAAGAATCAATACTAACTCAACTCATACAGTTCCTCAAAGCAAATCCTGATGTGTTCGCCTGGAAACATGAAGATACGAAAGGAATTAACCCCGAAGTGGCCTCTCACCGACTTAATTTAGATCCGACAATCAAGCCAGTGGTTCAAAAGCGACGAAAACTCGGTCCTAACCGACAAACAGCCCTTGAAGAAGAAGTTCAAAAGTTAATCGACAACAAATTCATTCAAGAAACAAAATATCCGACTTGGGTATCAAATCCCGTTTTGGTGAAGAAAAGTTCTGGAGCATGGCGACTCTGTATTGATTTCTCTGACTTGAATAAAGCCTGTCCAAAAGACAGTTATCCATTACCGCACATCGATTACATGGTAGACGCCACTGCCGGACATGAGTTGATGAGCTTTATGGATGCTTATTCGGGTTATAATCAAATTCTCATGGATCCCAAAGAAGCAAAACACAAATCATTCTATTCTGCTCGATGGTTATACTGTTATACAATGATGCCATTTGGCCTCAAAAATGCAGGAGCCACATACCAAAGGCTGGTCAATAAGATGTTTGCCAAGCTTATTGGACATACCATGGAGGTGTATGTTGATGACATGCTAGTCAAGTCGGTTCATGCTACCGATCATATCAGTCATTTGCAAGAAATGTTTAATATCCACAGAGATTACTCTATGGTACTCAACCCGAGAAAATGCACTTTTGGAGTCAGTTCGGGTAAATTTTTGGGGTATATCGTGACTCAGCGCGGTATTGAGGCTAATCCCCAGAAGATAAAAGCCATTCAAGACTTAACACCTCCAACATCGGTTAAAGGTGTTCAAGCTCTTACCGGCCGGCTCGCTGCTCTGAATCGATTCATATCGAAATCAACAGATCGTTGCAAACCTTTCTTTGAAGCAATAAAGAAAGGAAAATGCTTCAAATGGACTGAAGAATGCCAGAAAGCTTTAGAAAAGATTAAAGAAACACTTCTGGAAATGCCGATTTTGCAAAAACCGATACCCGAAGAGATGTTATACTTATATCTGGAAGTAAGTGAAACTGCTATCAGTGCAGTTCTTGTTCGAGAAGAAGAACATCAACAATACCCAGTCTATTATATCAGTAAAGCGTTACATGAAGCTGAACTACGATATCCACCAATGGAAAAATTAGCCTACGCTTTTACCATCGCAGCTCAAAAATTACGTCCTTACTTCCAAGAACATTCAATAACAGTGCTCACTTCATATCCTTTAAAGTCGATTCTTCACCGACCTGACACATCGGGAAGATTGGTCAAATGGGCAATTGAACTCGGCCAATATGACATTCATTCACCACAAGAATAATTATTTTTAGTGACGATAATTTTTGTCGCTATGTCGTCAGAAAAAATACCGTTGCTAATAATGTCCTGATATTGTCGCTATATGTTCGAATGTCGTCACAATAATACCTCTTATTGTTACGGTATTTTTTGTGACGACATAACGACAAAAATTATCGTTACTATATTATTGTTGTAGTGATTATAAACCGAGAACAGCAATTAAAGCTCAAGTTTTATCCGATTTCATTGCCGAGTTCACTCCTGCAATAGAAGCAGTAAATGACGATCAAACATGGACCTTGTACGTAGATGGGTCACTAACTCAACATCAGGCAGGTGGAGGAATTGTCCTGATAGATCCATATAACAGAATATTTTGTCACTCTGTTAAGTTTCTTTTTCCGGCAACGAATAACGAAGCTGAGTACGAGCCTCTATTATCCGGATTGAACCTTGCAGAATCCATGAATGTAAATACACTCAAGGTATTTTTTGATTCCCAGTTATTGGTGAACCAAATCCACGAAGAATTTGAAGTTAAAGAACCTCGTCTGTTGCCATACTTGACACTTGCAAAACGGAGAATGTCAAAATTTGATATACAGTTAGAACATATTCCTCGTTCACAAAACATCCCAGCTGATGCACTCTCCAAACTAGCCTGAAGTACTGGAATGGAGGATGTTGAGTATGTCCAAGTCAGTTACCAAGAGATGCCTTCAACTTCTCTTACTGAAGTTATGAATACCGAGTTACAGGGGTCACCGAATTGGATGACACCAATTATAACATATCTCGAGACGGGGGCCTTACCTCAAGACCCAAAAGAAGCTCGATCCCTTAGAATTCGGGCAGCCCGGTTTACATTGGATAATGGGGTCCTTTATAAGCGAGGATATTCTGTTCCCTTATTAAAATGTTTAACCGAGCAAGAGTCCAAATATGTCCTTGAAGAAGTTCATGAAGGAATCTGTGAAAATCACAATGGCGCGCGGGCGTTGGCATATAAAATACTTCGACAAGGATATTATTGGCCAACTCTAAAGACTGATGCGACAAATTGGGTTCGCAAGTTCATGAAGTGTCAGATATTCGCCCCAAATGTTAATCAGCTTCCAGAATCCCTTAAGTCGGTTTATAGTCCGTGGCCATTTGCTAGATGGGGGATCGACATAATTGGTCCACTTCCAACCGCAAAGGGAGGCATTAGATTTGCTATTGTAGCAGTCGATTATTTTACAAAATGGGTTGAAGCTGAACCATTAACAACAATTACCGAACAGAAAGTTGTTGATTTTATCTGGAAGTCAATCTTATGTCGGTTTGGAATACCGAGCTCTATTATAACCGACAATGGTCGA
Source organism: Striga asiatica (assembly GCA_008636005.1). Classification (NCBI taxonomy): domain Eukaryota; kingdom Viridiplantae; phylum Streptophyta; class Magnoliopsida; order Lamiales; family Orobanchaceae; genus Striga; species Striga asiatica. The sequence goes on from BKCP01005738.1 coordinate 55,446, forward strand.
CAATTTAAAGGAAAACGACTTGACACTTTCTGTGAAGATTATCAAATAAAGCATTTCTTCTCGTCACCATATCATCCTCAATCCAATGGACAAGTCGAAGCGATCAACAAGATAATTAAAAATGGCTTGAAAGTTCGACTCGACGCAGCAAAGGGGACTTGGCCTGAAGAATTGCCAAATGTGCTGTGGGCTTACAGAACAACAGTTAATCACGCAACGGGAGAAACACCTTTTTCCCTAACTTATGGATCAGAAGTTGTTATCCCAGTTGAACTCGGATCCTTAACGTACCGAGTAACAAATTTTCACGACAAAACCAACTCGGAAAACTTGAAAGCCTACCTAGATCTTTTAGATGAAGCCCGCTTGATGGCAAATCTCAAAAATATTGCATACAAGCAAAGAAGTGAAATGTACGTCAATTCAAAAATGAAGCCTCGATCATTCCGAGTTGGTGATTTAGTACTCAAAAGGATCACTGGACCGGACCCGGGACCTTTAAAACCGAAATGGGAAGGACCATTTAAGATAAGTCAAGTACTTCCAAAAGGTGCCTATCAACTCGAAAGGCCAGATGGACTTGCTCTTCAATACCCCTGGAATGCTGTTTATCTGAAGAAATTTTTCCAGTAGACTCTTTGTAATGTACAAATGACTCTGTACACTCTTTTGATGAATATACAAATTGTGTGCTAAAGAGTCTCTCGAGAAAGAAAAACCGAGTACTTTAACTCGATACTACGTTAGTCTTTATGTAGCCAAGCCTTTCAAACTTGGACAAGACTAATACTTAAAATTTGTGAAGGATATTCTTGGTTTAAACCGAGCTATATAACTCGGCGAGATATATCTTTCTCGGCCAAATTATTAACCTTCAAATAACTAAGTTCAATAACTTAGGAAGGTTATGGACATGAATAAAAGCTGGATTAAATATCTTTAAATTCAAAACCTGAAGATTGATTTGAATAAGATAAGATCCAATTTTCCATCAAAATTAATGGAGTCCATTTATAAAAATTAGTACTTGGCCGACTTCTTAACACTTTGAAAGAATTCAGCAAAAGTAAAATGACATGCTGAATATAATAAAATTTATGAATGAAGATAAAAATAAACAAAAGACATTCATTCATAAATTAAATATTGTTCATTGATAGACATTACAATAAACTATGTGTTCCGACATACCAAGAACACATCCCAAAAAAATAATAAAAATAAATAAAAAATACAATAAAATAAAAATAAAAGAGGCTAAATCAGCTTCTCGGGCTCATCCGACATCGCAACAAGATCCGCATCATCTGTCTTTGACGGATCAGTGTCAGTAGGCAAATCACTTGTTATTGGAGTCTTTTTGACATTCGTTGTTTCCTTCGCATCGTCCTTTATGATCTGCTCGTACATGATTCGGCTGATGATGTCAAAGACTCGATCCTCCTCAGCCTTTGCCGCGTTCTCCACTTCGGTTAGGGTCACCGGAATGTGCTTATCCAAGATTGGATCATTTTCTCCAACTCTAGGCAACTCCGTAGCAGAAGGCTGATTATCTTTTTGAGATAACTCAGACACCTTTCTTTCGAGAAAAGCCAGCACTGCCTTTCGAAGTTGCTCGGGAGTCATCTTCTCGAGCTCTTCCTCCAAACTCACCTCAGCCAAAGTCTTCACATAAACATTGGCAAGCTCGGCTTTTTTCTCTTTCTCACCTTCCAGCAGCATGTTGACGAATGACCGGCGAAGACGAGCTTCCCTTTCTCGGTTCAAAGGAGGAGTCTGCGAGCCTCTTACTTCAGCTCCAATAGAATCGAGAAGCCCTTCACAAAAGCTTTTTTTATCCTCATCAGCATCAATGTGAGCAGCCGCGATTGATGGATTGAAGTTGTGACTCTTGATTTTATGAAGAAGAAATTGTCGCAACTCTTCAATGTCATACAATCCCTCATCAAATCGCCCAATAACCCAACGCAGGTTGATGCAAGTGTTCATCTCAAGTTCGCGGTCTTCGTCCTCGGAGTCACATTCAGTTGTGGCTGTAAGTCTGTTCGCCTCAGCTTCAAGAATTCTCCCAGCCCGAAGACCTTCATTGTACTTCTCCTCGGCGAACTTGATCTTTTCTTCTTGATGTCTGCTAAGGTCAGTGCGATGGGCATCTCTGCTCTTCAGTAACAGTTCTTCAACCTCGGACCGACTTTTCCGAGTAATCTCATGAGCTTCTTGTTTTCTTATGAAGAAGCGATTCACACCGAGCAAGTTGTTCTTCAAGCATTTTCACACGCTGCTCGGAGGTGATCACTTGACTCGTTAGCTCCAACACGTCAGAATCGAGACTAGCCTTCTCAATTTTCAGGGTCTCGATCTCACCCTGGGCGATCGTAAGCTGCTCATCTTGTTCCACGACCTTAGCCTTCAACTCTCTTTCTTTGGCTGTTGCTTCCTCCCTCAAAGATGCAAGAGACCCATCTCTGAGTTCGAGAGTATGTTTTTTCTCATCAACCTGGGCTGCATTTAGTCGGAAGTCCTCCTCAGCCATAACCAAACTAACGAGTGCACGACCGAGACAAGCTTTGGCATATTTGAACTTGTAAGTGCTCGGAAGAGAAGACACACCAATCTCGGACCTCGGATCCCACACCATCATAGGGACTCGAGCAGCATCAACAACATGATTTGGCAGCTCGACTGTGCTTGATATCTCGGGAATCTCCACTGATTCAAAAGCCGAGAACCACTTCTCAACCGACTCCGAGGCTGCCTAAAATTTAAAGCCCTTTCATCATCGATGGGCAAGAAAGATCGATTAACTAAAGGCTCTTTCCTCTTCTTTTCTCGCGCACCGACATCATGCTTTTTCTTTGTTCGTCCTTCAGTCACCGGGACGCTTTCTGCACGCCTCTTTCTTGACCGAGTTAACGGAACTTCACGTTCTTCAACTGCATCTCGGTCACCCTCAGGCTCATCAGAAACTTCAACGACGAGGGGGGCCACTACAGAAGTAACCTCAACAACCGGTTCAGCCTCTGACGAACCAGCGACAGCAACGGCAATAACAGCAATTGGACCCGCCGCTGCGATTGCTATTGGATTTGACTGCGAGATCGCGCCATTACCGACATCGGTTTCCGGAGGATTCATAATCTGGTTGTCCAAAAAGGCCTTCACCAACTTCTTGCGACCCATCCCAGACAAGCGAAGGTCTCTACTCTTTCCGACTTTGGTTCGAAGGTCTAAGTTCAGACACTTTTGACGAAAAGCTTTGGCGTCACGAATAGTTTTGAACCCGAGTACACCGAGAAGCGGATAGTAAACTGTAAACAGAGAACCGAGTTACGATAATTGTCAAAAGCAACCGACTTCACACAAGATTGAAAATTTAATTTGAGTTTACCTGGTTGGAAAGAACCGTCTGAAATCTCAGGACAAAGACCAGCAGCCTTCAACCTTGTATCCTTTAAAATCAGCTTGAAGCTATGCTGCGCTTTCTTCAATTTGAACAGCTCGGTAATTCTTTCTTTCAAGGTCACGCTGAGTTTAAGTCCTTTGCTTTTGGCTACAAATAGTAAAATTGCTGACCTGTTAGTACAAAAATAAAGAAAGTTAGTACAACTCGGTATAAAAATGAAAGAAAACACTTACAAAATGCGGAATTAATGTTAATGGGTATCGACATCCCATCAATTAAAGGTTTGGAAAAATTTGGAGTATGCCAGTCTCCGCCAACCCATAACCACTCCTCTTGAAATCCATGGAGAGACTCAGGAATCTCTGTGATCAAATCGCCGATTTTTAATCCTCCTTGGGGCCTCCCCACACAAGCATAGCAAATCAAGGGGTCGGCCACCTGTCTGTCGGCACACCGTCTAAATGTAAAGAGGCTCCTTATCTCTTCAACAGTTGGCATATCCCAACCCTTTTCTTTCAATAGAACCATGAGGCCGATGATTCTTTTCCATGTATTCGGTGTTATCTGACATAAACCGAATCCCCAATCTCTTAAATAGTCGGAAATCAACGCTGGGAGAGGAAACCGAAGTCCTGATCTTAAAGAATCCGCAAACACACCCACACAGCCAGGAGGAGGACACGTTATTCTTTCGCCTGGATAAGGAGCGAACAACTTTACCGAAGAAGGAATGTAAACCTCTCCTCGGAGATTAACGATATCTGCGTCTGTCAAGATACTCAGTTCGCCTCTATATTCATCAATTGGTTCGGGCCACCGACGTGGGGGATGTCTCCAATAATCGGGAAGCGACATAGCATTCCCTTCAACCAACTTATCCTCCTCTACAATATCCTTATTGAGATTCAAACTCTTAACCAAAAAAGGATCCCACCGGTAATACTCGAGAGGCAATCCCAAATCCTCGTCGGTAAAAATCGGAATCTCTGAAATTGTACGGCTGCTACTATCTTCGGCTTGAGAAGACATCGTTTTCGAAACCAATAAAAGCAAAAAGAAGTTCGTATTCGGTGAGTGCAAAAATATAAAGGATTGAGGCAAAATCTTACCGAAATTCTCGAAGCTTTAAATCGAAGGAGGCACAGAAAGATCACAAAAATTATACGAGATAGAGATTAGAAGAGAAATTTGAAGAAGATGGAATACAGAAGTAAGCAAGAGATATGAAGATTTAAGGTAAAGAAACTTTTCACAAGTCAAAACCGACTGCAATTTATAGGTTTTGATTTATAACCGTTGGCAAGATCCGGAATCAGCGCGTGTAACAGACGTGTCTTGAAACGGTGTAACGTTACAGTACTCATTAATACACGTGGGCACGTCCAGAAACGCCATGTCGTTAAAAATTTATATCCGTTGGACCCATTAAATACGGACGCGTCTTTTAAGAACCGCCACGTCAGGCCAAGAATCACACAAGAAATGATGGATAGACCAAAGTGTTCTCATGTCGGTCATTAAAGATAACCAAGTCGGAATAACGTGAAACAAAAAGCGACATCAGCAGTCATTCGAACAGCTCAAATACCTACTAATGTCGGGGACCTCTCTGTTGATAACCGACTTGGTTACACGATTAAAGATGGTGATTACTTGTTTCCTTGAAGTAATAATCCTCCAGAAAAAGACGAACTTAAGTTAAGTCGGTATTTATTGAATTAATCACCGACTTCCGAGGTGGCCAAGTAATTACCGACTTCCGAGTTGACCAAGAGAAAAAGAACCGACTACATAAAGAAGACACAAATGACCGACTTTACCAACAACATGGTTAGTCGTATCAACAATTCTCTGATCAAACCGACGACCGAACAGTTCAAATTTCCAAGCAAAAACGAGCTGTAGGCATTCGATTGGACCATCGAGACAAAAGCAATCATTGATGTTCCCCTGACTCAAGGCACACCGCTTAATGAAGCTGCTTAACATTAAATACAATCCTATCCATATCCAGCAAAAAGACAAAAACTACCGTACTATAAATAGCAGAATTTATGATAGTAAGAGGATCTTTTTCCACACATTGTACATGGACTTAATATGATCTCGGTCAAGAACAAAAAACCGACTTCCTGTACTCTTGTGAACTTATCAATAAAACATAATTGTGACTTGATCTTTATTTAAATACACTCTGCTGTTAATTTCTTCGTTATTAATTTCATACAACAACAAATATATTAATTCATAGACTAGGGCTAATATACTCGAGTTTAACGTTATGACTGAAAAAACAACGTGATTAAAAGAAGTGAATCCAACTCTATTATTTATCAAGCCTAAAGGAACATGTCCTATTAAAATGACTCATTTAACATATCTGACCCGTGCATCGCACGGGATACGTACAAGTTTAGAATAGAAGAACATGCAACACATGTAATTCAATTGTCGAAAGAGAATTGCTAGAACTATTAATACAGCAGTACGCCGTCTCTTGGCTATTTAATAGTTGGACAACCACACTCTTTCAAATAAATATATTGATACTTTTATACTTAAATGTCATACTTTATAATGCAATGCAAATACAATATATGACATTTCACAGTGTAACAATTTTTTAGTAGAAAATATATTTGTCTACAATTTGACAGTAAACAATTTGTCAATTATAGCATTTTTGTTAATACCGAATACAACCATCAATGAGTATCGTGATGTGAAGAATGTTGTAATGCCCCATTTGGTTATGGAAATTTTTAGGGTTATTATTTATTATTATTATTTGTTGTTCTTATTATTTGTTTCAATGCTATAAATTATTAATTGTCGAATATGATTTAATTGTCAAATTGCTTAATTGTCTAAGTGTTATTATTTAATTAAAAAAAATGTGTATTTGTATTTTTACTAATATTATTATTATTTTAAAAATTAAATTGTGTGTATTATAAAATAATATATTATATCCGGTTATGTATTCATCATGCGATTTAATTTTCGAGCCGATCCGATTTAATCTGTTGGGCCCAAAGAAAACGAAAGTTGAGCCCGAGAGCTGGGCCGAATCATTTCATTTAAACCCGCGAACCCGGTTTTTCCTCTCACCGACCCGGTTCACCACATGTGTGAGTGTATGTCTTGAGGGTTAAGATGGGATTAATTAACCCTAATCTCCTTAATTGTACCCTAGTCCCTCTTTTTATTTTGTACGCGTGAGAAAACAATCCCGCAGCCATCTCATCGTCTTCATCTTGCAACCTCATCTCACGCTCAAGAACTCTGAATATTTGATCGATCGTCATCAACCCCTCTCATCACCATTGTCATCCTATCACCATCCTCGCCTTCGCTGCAAATTCACCCCGCCACCATCCCCTCTCGCCATCGCGCCGCCGCGACCAGTCACCCTCTCCGGCAAAATCTGATCGCCTCACCACCTCCGATCACCCCCCTCCATATTCATCCCGTCGCCATCATCCCTCCGCCATCCCCAGTCGCGAAAAAGACAGACGCCGGCGACCCTTGCGCGATTCTCCGCCGCGAAGTGCCATTCTCCGCCAGCGGCTTGCAGCCCTCACGCCACCGCGGGCCAGCAGCGAACTCCGGCGACCTCCTTCCATCGAGAACCAGTCCTCTCGTCGTGAAGCTCCGCCAGCCCCGTCGTGAAGAACCATCGTCGATCGCTCTCCTCCTCGCGACTGCGAATCCGGCGAGCATCCCGTCGGGCCACATGAACCAGTCGCCGCCGCCTTTCTCCACCGGTTCGCGAGTCCCCACCATAAACCTCTGTCCTCCGCCGACGAACAAGACGAGATGAATTCTTGTTGGCGACCTTCACAAGCAGTTGCGGCCCTCGTTCTATCCATTCACGTCGAGAAATCCTTGTAAGCGAGCCCCTGTTCAAATTTCAGATTTCACCGAACTTCCTTTTCGAGCTGCAGTAGACAGCCCGAACGTCAGCGGCACCCCATCGGCCCTCGTTCGCAGCAGCCGTCCCTTCACAGCAGCGGCCGGATTCCTTTTTCCATTGAGCAGTGGCCTTTCGGGCGCGTGCGAGGATAACAACGGGCAGCCTTTTGTCGTAAGGGTTAGCAGCGGTAAGCCGTCGAGCCTCGTTCGACCCGACATCGCGACCTGCTCCTCCGTGGGACGTCACTCTCAGCCCTCGACCTTCAGCAAGCTCCGTCAGGCGCAAACTCCGCGAGATAGCCGTTCGGCCCTTCGTTTTCGTTTTCGATCGAATCTCGAGAACGGTACAAGGCTCGACCCGTCTCGCTTAATCCTATATATTATTTTATGTGCTGGATTATGTGAAATGAGTGTTAAAAGTGCTTCGTGAATTTAAATTCGTGCCTTAGTTGAGTAATTGTATGGATTTTATTTTATATTCGCAAATTGGATATAAAAGTGATTGCCGTCACTTTGAAAAATTGTCGAACTGAATATATGTGGTTCTTTTCGTGGAAATCCTAGAGTTTTAGGTACTTGGAGTTGTCCTTGATCTGTTAGTTTTGGTTTGAAGTCGTTTCGAGCTATAATTTGAGAGATACGATTTTTCTAAACCGAGCATGCTGCTGAACCATAATAAATTCACCATAAATCGAGTTGTTATCCGTTTGAGCTGAATTTTTGATATGTTGTGCCCCTGAGTATGTGGAATATGTGTGCCAAGCCCCTGATTTTATTTCTGAGTTTTTGGAGTTCAAATGGTTAAAACGGTTTCTGAGCAGAAACTTGTAAAAATCATTAAAATTTGTACACTTGGAGTTTTGAGCTGAAACTTTCAGGAACCAGTTATATTATGATGTTTTAGATGGTGTTAAAATGTCAGACTGAAACTCGAAGGGTAGCTATGCGAACCGTTAAATGCCAATTTTGACGTTGTTTTTGCTTAAGTTATTTGAAAATGTTCCCGGATGAATTTAGGGCTGAATTTTGGTGAATTTATGTGTTTTTATATGCCTTATAATGTGGTAAAGTTTCAGGTTGATTGGCTGAGCCTAACTTCTTATTTCGAATTTTGTTTATTTTGGAGTCTTGTTGTTCGGTTATCGGTTGGTTAGGTTCGGATGAGATTTATTTGATGTTGGCATGATTTATGTGTATTATTTGATGTATTTGAGTCATGTCCAGGTCGGGTAATAACTCCAAAGTACCTAACTCGGTTAAGGAATCCACGAGTCACTTAGTCGATATGATTTCGGCTAAGTTTATGTGCCTTATGTGTTGTTTTGTATTGGGCAGTCAGTGATAGGTCCTTATAAATTGTTGTAGGTCCTTCGAGCTGAACTTGTGCCATTGTTCCTTCAATTCTGTGTTTGGCTATACCTCTTGCTACATCCAGGTGGGTTTTATTTAAAAATTGTCTATGCAATAAATTGTTTACTTTACTTGAATATGATCAATGCGTGCTTACGAATCATGTAGCCTTCGATGTGAGCTGTACCGGCCGTCGAACGGTTATCCTGTATTTATGAAAATAAACCCGAGGGGTTACTCCTACTGACCGGGCATCGATGGAAGCCCGTGGGGCGATTCGATGTGTAGGACCGGAGGGCATAGATGTAGAGCCCATGGGGCATTCGAAGCATGACCCGAGTGAGGGCCTTCGATACATCTGCCGGCAGTAGTCTATTGGTATAGATGTGCAAATGAGTCTGAACACTGTGAATTTACGATGAAACCTGGGATACTTGAATTGATTCAAATACATGTCGTGATCGTACTTTCTCTGTTACCGTTTGATATGTAAATGTTTATTGCATAGTGGTGAGCACCTCGATTTCCTATTGTGCTCATCCCCACCTGCTCTTCATTGATGCAGGTTAGTAAGTGCAGGCACGACAGAGGGAGGCGAGTGGTGGTCATATTACTGATTATTTCCGCTGCATAAACTGCTTAGTATTATTTATACATTTCTGATTTACATTAGATTTCGGATTATTGATAGGGAGTGTACTCCCTAGTATTTATGAATTTGATGAACCCGGTTTGGGTGTTAGCATAAATATTGAACCCAGTTTGGGTGTTGGCATGAATATTGAACCCGTTTGGGAGTTGCATTTATGATAATGTTGAAATTGTTTTTGGAAATGAGTAGCGCCTCAAGTGTTTGAAATAAATTTCGAAAAATTTATTCTGACTTTTGACAATTAAAAGTGGGGCGTTACAGTTTGGTATCAGAGCCAGTACCCGGGCCATGTGCCAGCGAGGACGCTGGGCCCCTGTGAGGGGGCTGGATGTAATATCCCACATCGGTTGTGAAGGAGAACGAAGCATGCCATATAAGTGGCTGTGGATACCTTCACTAGTGCGACGCGTTTTGGTGAGCTTGCTCCTAAAGGCAAAACCGTGCGGGGAAGGATGAAAGTACCCAGAGCGGACAATATCGCACTACGGGTCAACCTTACTGGGCTGTTACAGTGGTATCAGAGCCAGTCTGCGTTTCTGTAGACTGGTATTATGAGAACTCTGAGGAATAATTGAATGCTATGATATAGTAATGACCACTCGCTCTCGTCGTGCCTCGCCAACTCAGTCGATTATGAGTTACCTGAGTTATGAGATAATATGATGAGATGTAAACCAGGGTTTAGGAATTTATCCTCCTACTTTTAAACGTTCTGGAACTCTAGAAGAGTGGCGAACCTTAATTGTATGAACTTGAACTCTAGCGATATAGAGTTAAGTTCTAACTTGAGGTATTGTTTGTTTAGAAATTGGATATGGTGTTATCGAGCTGAGTTATATGTATAACAGTTCTCTCGATGTGTTTTGGTGTCTTCGTAAGAGGACCATTCGCGAGCCATCTCGAAAGGAGAAGGCTTAAACGAAGGGAGCAGACAACCGAAGGAGTCTCAAGTGTGGGATATTCGGAGGTCTGTAACCATGGTTATTAAGACCATAAGATGTGTATATGCCTATGTTAATTTTGTATTCATGAGTTTGAAATTGGTTTAAATATATGTTGTGCATATGTGGACGATCTCTTCGATTTTGAGAAATCAAACGAGACCTCCTCGATTCGTGATATAGTCGCTGTGGATTGGAACGTTGTATCGTCCTTAGTCTTATGGCGAAGACTTCGGACGAATTCGTCGTAAATCGAGTCGTAGATAAATTATTGAACTTTAATAATCACTGTTTTAGTGATGGAATTATTGAAAATTATATGTTGCTCTGTTTGCTTTGAAATTTTGAGGGTCTTGTTTTTTATTGAACATCTGACTTGTGTAAATATTTCATAATTTTCCAAGGCCGGTAGCTATTTTAAATAATTAAAATGATTTCTGGTCAGTTTCATGTTAATTGCATAATAAATTGTGTAGTGATTGAAATTGGCTCAAAATTTAGTATGCATGCCTCTGATATGATTATATGTTGTGTAAAACTTTTAGAATTTTCTTACTAAGTTTGTTAGGGTAAATAATTTATTCTCTGATTCAACAGAAAGTTGTTTTATTTATCATAAATCGGTTAGTCGTTGAATAATTCTGAAACTTGGCTGAAGTACTTGTATTATGTGTGTTTTCATGCTGTTAAAAGATGGAAATTTTTGGAGTTCAATTTGATTTGGTTTTAACTGAATTTCGATAACTGCTGAAACTTGTAGAAATTTTTAAAATTTGTACAGTTAATGTCCAGGGCTGAAATTTTGATATGTTTCTAATCTCATGCTGTATTCTGTGGTATAAAACTTTCATAGGTTAATTCATTCATTTATTCTGGTTGCTAAATTATGCTCATTTTTGCAATAATCTTGCTCGAATTTTATAAAATAGCACAGTTTGAGTTGGGGATAAAAATTTGTGGTATTGCTTAATTCTGAGAGGTGGAATTTTGGTAAAAATTTCAAAGTTAAATTCGTACGATAACCTGACCAACCTAATTTTGTGATTAAAATCTGGTGTTTTTAAAATATGGCTTTTGCAATAAAAAACTATGAATCGACTCGTTTTTCTGATTCTTTAAGTGTTTGACTTGGTCAATGTTTGTTTTGGATTATGTGAACTCCCATGTGTATTTGGTTGAGTCTTAGTGTCGAGTCTAAGTGTTCCAACGTCTACAGGACTTCACGAACAACTTAGTCGAATTAAGTTCGACTGAGTATAATTGTGAATTCCATTTAAGTCTAAGTGGATGTTAAATATAACATCTGGACTTAATTAAGGTGCTTGACGAGCCGAGCTCGCCGCCTATAAGTGCTTTTGTGTTATCTCCTGCTGTTATCGAGATGGAGTGTTTTTCCACCTTAAAGAATTATGCAGAAATCTTTTAAGGAGGATAGACGAGTCAGAAACAAGCACATCGCGTGGTGCGGACCCGTCCTTATTCTAAAGTTGGGTTATCGTAAATTTTTGTTCTTTTCCTCCTTTCGGAATCTCGGGAGGAACTTCGCGTTCAAATTCCAAAGTGTGAAAATTGAGAAGTGAGTTGCGCTCGTTTAGGACTGCTGACACGATTAGCTAACCGAGGAAGTGGAACTCGAACTTATACCTCTCTATTTTCGGAAACCCTTGAACTTTGAAATTGTGGAATACCTGAAATATATGATGTTTTGTTGACCCCCAAAATTTTTGAAATTTGGTAAAATCATTCCTTTTTGGTAGCCTTGAACTGTAACTCCTTGTGAAAACCTGGACCAAACGCCGACCCTGACTGGGTGTAGCCACACGAAGTGGTGGCCGAGCACGCACGACCGTGCTGAGAGACGGAAGGCTTGCGCGCGGCCGACCGTTGACTCGCATGCGAACTGCAGCCGCCATCACCGAACGCACAAACTCCCCGGGCCAGCATGTGCGGCCAAGCCTCGACCTTGCAGCTGGTCTCTGAGTAGGTGGGTACGCACGCGTCCCAGCCCCGCTTATGCAGCGCCAGCTAGCGTGCCGCCTCTTGGGTGACAGTACACTAACCCGAAACCTTCTATTCATTTCGTTGATCGACCAGTTTTTGCTGAGCTATTTATGTTACCTCGAACCTTGAACCGAGAGCCCCAAGTTCCACTAAATTGTGCATAAATCCTTAATCGATGATTTCTGATTAAGGAGTGTGGTCGATGAGTCCCTATGCTTTACTTGAGAGTTTCTCGAGTCGGCAAATTGGGAATGTAGTGTTGCTTTGAGTCAAGCCTTATGTTGCACATAAGGGTTGCGTTCAACTCGTGGAGTCGATATCATGAGAGTGTGAGCTTGATGGTGACGTATTTTATGTATGTGGTACCGTGTTGTGGTCTCTGATGGAGACGCACGGTCTGTGATGAAATCGTGAACAAATTATCAGTGTGACTAGGATTCGAGACTGAAATTTGGCGTCACGTGATCACCTTATGGAGAAGTAATCGGACTACGCTGACAATACACCAAAGACCTGTCGAGGTCTTGTGTGTTGTTAGGTACAAAGCAAGTCGTTGATACTCATGATTATAGGCTAAACCGAACTGGGTCCCTTGCAAGAAGATGTACGCCTGAGCTCGGGCAGGACTGATCACCCTCCCAAGCAAGAAGGTAAACATATGAGCATAGGGCAAGTCGGATTGGTTTCTGTATGTGAGTACATGCCTTTCGAGTAGAAGGCGATAGGACTCATGGGAACGGAATCGAGTTCCGGAGAATGATGTCGGACCACGTGATTGGGAACTCCTGTGCGAATCTATCGTTCCCTTTTAATATGTGTTCTTTCACATTTCCGAGGACGGAAATGTTTTAAGGAGGATAGATTGTAATGCCCCGTTTGGTTATGGAAATTTTTAGGGTTATTATTTATTATTATTATTACTATTATTATTTGTTGTTCTTATTATTTGTTTCAATGCTATAAATTATTAATTGTCGAATATGATTTAATTGTCAAATTGCTTAATTGTCTAAGTGTTATTATTTAATTAAAAAAAATGTGTATTTGTATTTTTACTAATATTATTATTATTTTAAAAATTAAATTGTGTGTATTATAAAATAATATATTATATCCGGTTATGTATTCATCATGCGATTTAATTTTCGAGCCGATCCGATTTAATCTGTCGGGCCCAAAGAAAACGAAAGTTGAGCCCGAGAGCTGGGCCGAATCATTTCATTTAAACCCGCGAACCCGGTTTTTCCTCTCACCGACCCGGTTCACCACATGTGTGAGTGTATGTCTTGAGGGTTAAGATGGGATTAATTAACCCTAATCTCCTTAATTGTACCCTAGTCCCTCTTTTTATTTTGTACGCGTGAGAAAACAATCCCGCAGCCATCTCATCGTCTTCATCTTGCAACCTCATCTCACGCTCAAGAACTCTGAATATTTGATCGATCGTCATCAACCCCTCTCATCACCATCGTCATCCCATCACCATCCTCGCCTTCGCTGCAAATTCACCCCGCCACCATCCCCTCTCGCCATCGCGCCGCCGCGACCAGTCACCCTCTCCGGCAAAATCTGATCGCCTCACCACCTCCGATCACCCCCTCCATATTCATCCCGTCGCCATCATCCCTCTGCCATCCCCAGTCGCGAAAAAGCCAGACGCCGACAACCCTTGCGCGATTCTCCGCCGCGAACTGCCATTCTCTGCCGGCGACTTGCAGCCCTCACGCCACCGCAGGCCAGCAGCGAACTCCGGCGACCACCTTCCATCAAGAACCAGTCCTCTCGTCGTGAAGCTCCGCCAGCCCCATCGTGAAGAACCATCGTCGATCGCTCTCCTCCTCGTGACTGCGAATCCGGCGAGCATCCGTCGGGCCACGTGAACCAGTCGCCGCTGCCTTTCTCCACCGGTTCGCGAGTCCCCACCATGAACCTCTGTCCTCCGCTGACGAACAAGACGAGATGAATTCTTGTTGGCGACCTTCACAAGCAGTTGCGGCCCTCGTTCTATCCATTCACGTCGAGAAATCCTTGTAAGCGAGCCCCTGTTCAAATTTCAGATTTCATCGAACCTCCTTTTCGAGCTGCAGCAGACAGCCCGAACGTCAGCGGCACCCCGTCAGCCCTCGTTCGCAGCAGCCGTTCCTTCACAGCAGCGGCCGGATTCCGTTTTCCGTCGAGCAGGGGCCTTTCGGGCGCGTGCGAGGATAACAACTGGCAGCCTTTTGTCGTAAGGGTTAGCAGCGGTAAGCCGTCGAGCCTCGTTCGACCAGACATCGCGACCTGCTCCTCCGCGGACATCACTCTCAGCCCTCGACCTTCAGCGAGCTCCGTCAGGCGCAAACGGACGAGTTGTCCACTCCGCGAGATAGCCGTTCGGCCCTTCGTTTTCGTTTTCGATCGAATCCCGATAACGGTACAAGGCTCGACCCGTCTCGCTTAATCCTATATATTATTTTATGTGCTGGATTATGTGAAATGAGTGTTAAACGTGCTTCGTGAATTTAAATTCGTGCCTTAGTTGAGTAATTGTATGGACTTTGTTTTATATTCGCAAATTGGATATAAAAGTGATTGCCCTCACTTTGAAAAATTGTCGAACTGAATATATGTGGTTCTTTTCGTGGAAATCCTAGAGTTATAGGTACTTGGAGTTGTCCTTGATCTGTTAGTTTTGGTTTGAAGTCGTTTCGAGCTATAATTTGAGAGATACGATTTTTCTAAACCGAGCATGCTGCTGAACAGTAATAAATTCACCATAAATCGATTTGTTATCCATTTGAGCTGAATGTTTGACATGTTGTGCCCCTGAGTATATGGAATATGTGTGCCAAGCCCCTGATTTTATTTCTGAGTTTTTGGAGTTCAAATGGTTAAAACGGTTTTTGAGCAGAAACTTGTAAAAATCATTAAAAATTGTACACTTGGAGTTTTGAGCTGAAACTTTCAGGAACCTGTTATTTTATGATGTTTTAGATGGTGTTAAAATGTCAGACTGAAACTCGAAGGGTAGCTATGCGAACCGTTAAATGCCAATTTTGACGTTGTTTTTGCTTAAGTTATTTGAAAATGTTCCCGGATGAATTTAGGGCTGAATTTTGGTGAATTTATGTGTTTTTATATGCCTTATAATGTGGTAAAGTTTCAGGTTGATTGGCTGAGCCTAACTTCTTATTTCGAATTTTGTTTATTTTGGAGTCTTGTTGTTCGGTTATCGGTTGGTTAGGTTCGGATGAGATTTATTTGATGTTGGCATGATTTATGTGTATTATTTGATGTATTTGAGTCATGTCCAGGTCGGGTAATAACTCCAAAGTACCTAACTCGGTTAAGGAATCCACGAGTCACTTAGTCGATATGATTTCGGCTAAGTTTATGTGCCTTATGTGTTGTTTTGTATTGGGCAGTCAGTGATAGGTCCTTATAAATTGTTGTAGGTCCTTCGAGCTGAACTTGTGCCATTGTTCCTTCAATTCTGTGTTTGGCTATACCTCTTGCTACATCCAGGTGGGTTTTATTTAAAAATTGTCTATGCAATAAATTGTTTACTTTACTTGAATATGATCAATGCGTGCTTACGAATCATGTAGCCTTCGATGTGAGCTGTACCGGCCGTCGAACGGTTATCCCGTATTTATGAAAATAAACCCGAGGGGTTACTCCTACTGACCGGGCATCGATGGAAGCCCGTGGGGCGATTCGATGTGTAGGACCGGAGGGCATAGATGTAGAGCCCATGGGGCATTCGAAGCATGACCCGAGTGAGGGCCTTCGATACATCTGCCGGCAGTAGTCTATTGGTATAGATGTGCACATGAGTCTGAACACTGTGAATTTACGATGAAACCTGGGATACTTGAATTGATTCAAATACATGTCGTGATCGTACTTTCTCTGTTACCGTTTGATATGTAAATGTTTATTGCATAGTGGTGAGCACCTCGATTTCCTATTGTGCTCATCCCCACCTGCTCTTCATTGATGCAGGTTAGTAAGTGCGGGCACGACAGAGGGAGGCGAGTGGTGGTCATATTACTGATTATTTCCGCTGCATAAACTGCTTAGTATTATTTATACATTTCTGATTTACGTTAGATTTCGGATTATTGATAGGGAGTGTACTCCCTAGTATTTATGAATTTGATGAACCCGGTTTGGGTGTTAGCATAAATATTGAACCCAGTTTGGGTGTTGGCATGAATATTGAACCCGTTTGGGAGTTGCATTTATGATAATGTTGAAATTGTTTTTGGAAATGAGTAGCGCCTCAAGTGTTTGAAATAAATTTCGAAAAATTTATTCTGACTTTTGACAATTAAAAGTGGGGCGTTACAAATGTTGATAATTAAACTACCACAATTAAGAAGTTATGTATTTTGTAATGTAACTTATTAAATATTTTATCCATTTTAAAATGCAATTTTATGCCTATACGTATGTCTGTGTGTGTGAGAGATACTAAAAATTATATAGTTCCCCTCGAAATGTTATTCGTACTGAGTCAAGTTGAATACCTCATGTTTAATCTTGTGATAGTTTAATAAATAAGTCGGATCAGCTCGACTATTTAATAAACAAAAATATGAGCTCAAACTCGACTTGTGTAAGCTTCTGGCATATGACAGTCGATTTTTCGTGTCGGGCATGAGGGCATTCAAGAAGACGGCCACCGAGATCTTTCCCGGGTACTTCTCCATGTCGTAGGCGGCCGCGTATCCTCCTCCGCTGTGCCCTATCAAAATTATCTTTTTGCCCTCGGGGACAGAGTCCAAGAATTCGAGCAATGGCTCGGTATAGTCGTGCAATGATCGACCTCCTGCAGCTTCTTGGGGCTATTGCCGGCGGCCGCCAGGCTGAGCGGCGTGAACCGGTGGTCGGCGGCCTCGACTCGCAGCTTGAGCTTGTAGTAGACCCACGCGCCGTGCCCGACACCGTGCACGGCCACGAAATGCTTCGATTCTGCCGAAATCGACATTCTCGTTCAGAATTTGGTCGGAGAATAAACTGCTGATGGCCTGTACTGTAGTGGCAGTTTTGTAGAGAGCATTGTGAAGGAGGAGTTTACAGGTGGAGTTGTCATCAATTATTACGATGTGGGATTGGTATAAATACAAAATTGTTCAGAGCAGTGGATGGAGACTAAGAAGTTAGAAGCCACGAGGGGCACGAGGGTTTTTTGGCACCGTGTGTTGTTGTAGATATATAGTACTGGTCACGCGAAAATTTAATGTAGTAAAAATTAATAATTGTAATGATTGGCAATTTTAGAAATCCCCATATATGGCTACAAAAATAGCTTGCAAGATGCAAGAATTTGAAGTTCTTTGTATGAAAAAATCAAAACTTATTAAATTCTAGTGCTTCTTCTATTAGTGAAGTTTCTAGAAAAAAAAATATATCAAACGGCGCAATGCACCTTCGGTCGCTACGGAAACAGCCTGCTTGTATAATTACAAGGGTAAGGTATGCGTACAACTGACCCCCCAGACCCCAACCTGTTGGGAATATACTGGGTATGTTGTTGTTGTTGTTGTTGTTGTTTAATTATCAAGATTTACTAAACCAAAACCATAAGACCAAATCATGCACGCGGACTTGGGAAGAACCAAGTAGGCACTGGGAAAGTCTTGCTCATGTTCTTGACATCACATGGATAAGAGCATGGCAACACAGTCTTGTATTTATAATTGAAAATGCCGATGTCATGGCCACCAGTTGGTGTATCCGGACTCATTACATCATCAAGCGCATTCGTGAAGTAAATGGAATTGGGTTTGAGCTCTGGAAACTCTGCCGCGGGCAACGCAAATGCATCACTGTGGTAGCCGACGAAAAGCGCCAAGCCATCTAAAGAGTTGATGTACTTTAAATCCTCATCCTCAGGGTCATATCTATAAACACGAAAATCAATAGTAAAAAACGGAAGGCCTCGTTCGATGGTATCCTGATGCGGGTCATTGCAGTCAACATACAATCCATCAAAATCAAAACAAGCCACGTATTGAGACAGCACGAGGAGATCACGCCCGGCCACTACCAGATGCTGCACTGCATCACACGTTAGCCGCAAGTCATCATTCTCCTCCTCTTTATGATTATTATATCTTTTCCTCGGATACCTAATCCTAACTCATTACATCATCAAGCGCATTCGTGAAGTAAATGAAATTGGGTTTGAGCTCTGGAAACTCTGCCGCGGGCAACGCAAATGCATCGCTGTGGTAGCCGACGAAAAGCGCCAAGCCATCTAAAGAGTTGATGTACTTTAAATCCTCAGCCTCAGGATTATATCTATAAACACGAAAATCAATAGTAAAAAACGGAAGGCCTCGTTCGATGGTATCCTGATGCGGGTCATTGCAGTCAACATACAATCCATCAAAATCAAAACAAGCCACGTATTGAGACAGCACGAGGAGATCACGCCCGGCCACTACCAGATGCTGCACTGCATCACACGTTAGCCGCAAGTCGTCATTCTCCTCCTCTTTATGATTATTATATCTTTTCCTCGGATACCTAATTCTAACTAGTCCAATGCGTCTAACATCGGCTATCTTCACCGCCCTCAGTGAATGAAGATCCCAAGATTCCAACACGCCCTTTCTCGTGAGGCTAAACAGTGCTTCATGTCTTGTGGAGTAGACACAATCCCAATAGCCTTTGCTGATATGGGTCCAGTCCTTGCTGAAGGCAGGGCAGCAAAAAGCTAGGGCATACATGTTGTTGTAGATAATGATGGCTCGACAATTTGGGTCTTCTGGGGAGCACGAGAGTATGAACTTGTACATTATGGTGGGGCTAGCAGGAAATATGGTCAGATCACGAACCAAAGGGAGTTTTATGTGGCGACGGGAGATGGGATTATACAGAAATAGATCCAGCCTGAGGCTCAACAAAGCGAGCCATCCGTGTGAAGATCCTGCCAAACGCATGTGCAGATGCGTTAATTCTCTTTCATAGCAACTTTTTCCTATATAGAGGGTTACGATTTTATTGTCGGCTAGGTTGTAGAACTTGTAGCTTAAGCTGGCGGTGCCGATGACGGTGACGTCAAAGGTTGGAGGCAGTATAAGCCAAGGAGATGACGATGGGTTTTGTTTCGTTGACATCGGCTCGGCCAACGTGCTCATGCCTTTCGAATAAACGCTAGAAGAAGAAGATCCAATCATCCATACAATTGGATGATTAGATAATCCGGCAAACCATTTCCGACCAATCGAACAGGTTATGGTTGATAAAGCAGAAGAAGCCATCGATAGATAAACTTTCAAAGTCAACAGAGGCACAATCTTTTGACTCCCTATCTTATATATGCTTTTAGGTAGGGTTGTCAGAGAGAAAAAAAAAAAATCCGAGTCGAGTAGACATGAAAATATCAGGACACAGGTCGGGTACAGGTTTAATTATATTAAAAAAAACTAAAAAAATACCCAAGTCGATTACCCGGTGGGTATTTTTTTTACCCGACCTGTTCTTTTAGCCAGCCCGATTATTCGCACACCTAATAACTACCTATAGATATATAAAAAATATATGTTCAAAAAAATAGTAATTTAGTAAATAAAATATTTTAAAGTTTTCATAGATATTGAATGAAGAACGAAGATGGAGTAGATTCACATAAGTTATTACCTCACTTTGTGTTACTTCTTCTATTTTATCTAGTTTATACAATATATAAATCATACATCTTTAAAAGTATGNAGGAAATAGTTGTCTAAATTCTACATATATTATAACTTAGGAAGATGCTACGGTCCCGTTACGGAACCATTCCGTCGGGATTTGTAACCGTTAAATCAACTATTTCTGACGGTTATATGATGATCTAACGGTTACAAACCCCGACGAAATGGTTCCGTAACGGTACCGTAGCATTTTCCTATAACTTATATGTATTATAAAGTATGGTAGCTCTCTTGCATTTTATACACTATTCTGGCGTTTCACGAATTATCAATCCTATTTCAAATAACTAGTTATAGATTTATACATAGCGTTTTAATGATATGCGAAATTTGATCAATATATGATATTCATGGGATTTTAGTATGATTGTATAAACAATTGAAGAAAATGAAGAATATGTATTTTTCTCTCCTTCTCTTTTTGTTTTTCCTTCTTAGGAAGAAAGAAAAAGCTTTCCTCCAATAATTGAGGCTACCGTATTTATAGTGAATCGCTACGTACTGCCCCCTTATTACTACGTACCGCCTACCCCAGTTACTTTTTTTTTCGTTTACCTCTTTCTCTCATTCTCTCATTCTCTCTCTCTCTCTCTCTCTCTTTCTCTCTCTCTGTCCCGCCGGACGTCCACTGGCAGCCGGACGTTTTTTATTTAATTAATTATATATATAAATTTAAACAAGTTGTATATATAAAAAAATACAATTATAAAAAAATATAAATTTTTATTAATAATTATAATAAATATAATTATAATATATATATTTTTTATTAAAAATATAATTAATTAGTTATAAAAATATAATTAATAAAATAATTTAAAAATAATATATATATATTAATTAGTTGTATTAGTATACATATTAAAAATAAAATTCAATAAATTTAGGTTAAAAAATTTAAAAATAAAATTCACTTAATTTAGGTTAAAAAAATATATTAAAAATAAAATTCACTTAAATTTAATTTACGTCAATTTAGATAAATTGTAGTTTAATAGTTATTTATAGTATAATAATTTCTAAGTTCGAATTTATGACATAATAATATATAAATTCTAATATAACAAAAAAAATGATAAAAAAAAAAAACTGCAGTCCGGCCGGCAATCGCGGACGTGCACAGTCGCGTCCTACCGGCGATTGCGGACGTGCACGGTCGCATCCTACTGGCGAAATCGGATGTGCACGGTCGCGTCCAACTGGCGAATCAGACGGCGCCGTGCACAGCTGGTTTTACCGGCCGGACGACGAGAATTTTTTTTTTTTTACTTTTTTGAAAAAATGTCAGGGGAAAAATTGTCCAAGGAGGGCGGTACGTAGTAATAAAAGGGTAGTAAATAGCAACACCCTATTTATATCCCCCTTCATATGACTTTTGTCATATATTAATATAATAGTACATGAGCTATTAATGTGATGTGACCGTACGGGCCGATTATGATGGTTGACGGCTTCCATTGACGTATGTCTTATTGGCTATTATTGTATCTATCGGGCTGACTTCTTTAAGAAATTCAGGTCGGGCTGGTAATATTAATTTCCGCTTGGCTTGGATGCGGGCGATCTTCACGTTTGGGAATTCGATTGATATTAAATGATCAGCTCAAAGAACCTGCTATTTTATATTTTATATTTATTTAATACATATCCACGTGTAACATTTTTATTAATCGAGGTCAAATTGAGTATCAACACGTTTTACATAGATAATATTTAATTACTCATAGTTTGTAATATTTGTAAAGATATAAACTAGTACGAATCCCCGTGCGATGCACGGGTAAGAGATATTCTTTAATATTTATAAATTAAAATTGCTTATTAAATAATATTTATAAATTAAAAATATGGAATCAATATCACATTTTACCTATATTAATTTATTGAAAATGTTATATAAAATTTAAAATTGTGCAAAAGTACATAAAACATGTCTATTAAAATTAGTACACAACCCGTATGGTGCACATAACTGATAATATATTACATTATACTCATTCAAAATAAGTGTAGTTTTAAAGATTTTATTCAGATATTCAATTTGATTACAATGTGATTCCACAGAATAAATATTTTAGTAAGATTTTATCGTCTATTCAAAAATCTATGTGAATAATAAGTATAATTATGAATCATATAGTGTTCCATTAATTAGATGATTTTATTTTTGTATAAAAATTCAAATCAAAATATTGAAGTGGTTGAGTAATTTATTAAACTATGAATAATTGACTATTTACGTCAAAGTTAATGTCACTTGTAAGTTATGAATAATTACTTATTTGACTAATGAATTTGGAATCCAAAGTTGGACTACACACCAAATTCCCTTATATATATATATATATATATATATATATATATATATATATATATATATATATATATATATATATATATATATATATATATATATATATATATATATATATATATATATATATATATATATATATATATATATATATATATATATATATATATATATATATATATATATATATATATATATATATATATATATATATATATATATATATATATATATATATATATATATATATATATATATATATATATATATATATATATATATATATATATATATATATATATATATATATATATATATATATATATATATATATATATATATATATATATATATATATATATATATATATATATATATATATATATATATATATATATATATATATATATATATATATATATATTTATATATATATCACAATTTTCCAGAGTTGTTGTCGGTTACCTTATCGTTCAAATTTATCAATTAATTTTCTAGAATTAAATTACTAATTTTTAATTTTATTAACCAATATTTCTTCAAATCTTATGGCAAGATATTATTGCAATATGCTAAAATTTGAGAATTATCATCACCTTGATTTTACGACAAATCAGCCTAAAATTTGGCTTTCATACTCCTACCTAATAAAATTTATACCACGTATTTTGTTTTTAAAATTTCCAAATACACTTCTATCCCTACCAAATAACTATATTTCATGAATGATAAATTAATTTATGTAAATGTTCTTTTATTACTAAACTAATAAATCATATATTAATTTAAAGATGACTCGTTACTTTATCAATTCAATGTCACATATACTTGATGATTGAAATATTTATTTATATATATTTTATATTTTCTTAATTAAAATTTTCAAATAGAAAAATGTACAATTTCAAGTATATCAACTAAAAGAAAAATGTACAATTTCAAGCCTATTAAATATAATTACATACGTTACTTATTTGTGTATTACTACATGATTGCTCACTTTTGTTTAATGTTTGTCATTTGTGGTTCATTAAATGATACTCTGCAAATTTTTATAATAATATTCAATGCACTTACCTTTTATTGCACTTAATAAGAAAGTTTGAATCACGCGTGTTTTAACGTAATGCTGCCGGCGTGTTTTGAAAGGGAGAAAACAAATTTGCTGTTAATAGAAAGTAATTAATGCTAATCCATTTTGACTATTAAATATAGATAGATATATAGAATACACTATACACCTATAAATTTATTTTTCTAGTTTATTATTATTTAGTATATATATGCGATTTCTAGTAATTAGAGCTATTATATATATATATATATATATATATATATATATATATATGTATATTTATATATAGGGGGCGGATCAAATGCGTACAGCTCTTAAAATGTGTCCAGCTCTTAAAATGCGCCCAGCTCTTAACAACTACAGACAACTAACCTAGCAACTACAGAGAACTAATCTTGCAACTACATATAACTAACCTAGCTACTACTAACCTAGCAACTACAGAGAACTAACCTAGCAACTACATACAACTAACCTAGCAACTACAAAGAACTAACCTAGCAACTACAGATAACTAACCTAGTTGGAAGGTTAGTTGTCAACGGTCAATGCCGGAAGTCAACGGTCAACGCCAGAGTCAACGGGTCAAAATAATATTTAAATAATTAAAATAATAAAAAGAAAAGAGTAAATCTTGGCCACACATGATGTACCAAATCTTGTGGCTAGGAATGAGTCTCACGTCCACACTTTAAATAAGTGGATGCATTGGAACCAATCTCTATATATATAGCCATAATTATATATGTGATGCGCATACTTATAAAGATGTAACATTTATATATTGTATAAACTAGATAATATAGAAGAAGTAACAAAAAGTTAGGTACTAACTTATATGAATCTACTACACCTTCATTCTTCATTCAACATCTATGAAAATTTTAAATATTTTATTTACTAAATTACAATTTTTCTGAACATATATTTTTTGTATATCTATTTGTGTATATATATATATATTTTAGGTGTGCGGGTAATCGGGCCTAGGACTGTAAATGAGTCAAGCGGCTCACCAGTTGCTCGCGGGCACTCGAGTCAAAGCTCGACTCGAGCTCGAGCCCATATTTTGCATTGTCGAGCGGCTCGATATATATATTAAATTACTAAAATACCTCTTATATATATTTAAATAGTATAACACAAATGGTTAATCTTAATTTAACTTAAATATTTTCGAGATGAGTTCGAGCTATTGTATTTTCTTATCTAGTAGAACTCGAGCCTCATAAATCGAGCTCGACGAGCTCGAGCAGCTAAAAAAAAAATCAATCATGCTCGATAAGGCGAATGCTCGACTCGGCTCGACTCGTTTGCAGCCTTAATCGGGCCGGCTAAAAGGATAGGTCAGGTATAAAAAAAAAAACCCACTGGATAACCAGGTCGGGTAATTTTTTTAATTGGTTTTAATATAATTAAAACCCGTACCCGTACCCGACCCGACATTTTATACGCTAATATATGAAAATCTCACGCATGACCCGCGACCCCATATTTCCAGGTCTACCCGACCCTTTTTTTTCTTTCTTCTCTCTCTGACAACCCTACCTAAAAGCATATATAAGACAAGTCGTAAGCGATAAAACAGAGCGATAAGCTTAAGATTGCGCCTCTTTTGACTTTGGAAGTTAATCTATCGAATTGATGGCTTCTTCTTCTTCTTTCTCAATAATAACCCGTTCGATTGGTCGGAAATGGTTTACCAGATTATCTAATCATCCGATTGTATGGATGATTGGATCTTGTTCTTCTAGCGTTTGCCCGAAAGGTATGAGCACGTTGTCCGAAAACCCATCATCCTCCTCCTCGTCATCTCCTTGGCTTATGCTGCCTCCGGCCTACGACGGCACCGGTAGCTTAAGCTACAAGTTCTACAGCCTCGCCGACAACAAAATCGTAACCCAAAATAGCCTCCAAGAAAGAGAATTAACCGACCCACACACATTGTTCACGGGATCTTCACGCGGCTGGCTCGCTTTATTAAGCCCCAGCTTTCGATCTGTTCCTCTATAATCCCATCTCCGGTCGCCGGATAAACCTCCCTTCGGTTCGCGAACTGCCCGATCACAATGGCACGACCGAATTACACAAGGTCATACTCTCGTGCTCCCCGGAAGACCCAAATTGTCGAGCCATCATTCTCTACAACAGTGTATGGGCTCTGGCTTTCTGCTGCCCTGCCTTCAGCAAGGAGTGGACCCACATCGGCGATCACCACTGGCTTGATGAAAAGATTCCGGGAAGGCCCTTTTCCCAGGCCTATATGAATTGTGTCTACTCCAAAAGACACGAAGCATTATTTAGCCTCACGAAAAAAGGCGTGTTGGAAGCTTGGGATATCTGGGACCCTCACTCACCGAGGGCTGTGAAGATAGCCGATGTTGGTCAGAAGGGTACAGGCATACGCTATAAGAGAACAACAGAGGAAACAACAGAGGGAGAGGAAGAGGATGAAAGGGAAAAGGAAACGCAGCACTTTTGGATAACATGTAAGCCAGTGAATCATTTGGTAGTGGTCGGGCAGGGTCTCCTCGTGGTGACTCAATTCATAGTCAGATCATTTGATTTTGATGGATTGTATGTGGACAGCGCTGACTGGTCTTAGGATGTCTACCAACGAGGCCTTCTGAGTGTGACCGTTGATTTTTCTGTTGATGTATATGACCCTGAGGATAAGGATTTTAAGTCCGCAGAGTCTTTAGGTGGCTGGGCTGTTTTTGTGGGCCACCACAGTGATGCAGTCGCGTTGCGGGTGGGGGAAGAGTTCCCGGAGCTCAAACCCAATTCCATTTACTTTACAGATGTTGTGGATGGTTTTGATATGGAGGACCACCCGACTGGTGGCCATGACATTGGCATTTTCGATTACGAGAACATGATTGTGTCGTCATGCTATTATCCGTGTCATCTCAAGAATATGACAAAGACTTTCCCACCGCCTATGTGGTTCTTCCCGAGTAGTGATTGATTTGGTCTTATGGTTGATTGTATAGCCAGGAATGAATATGATGAACGATAGAAGAAACCGGGGAGTTAATATGTTTTGGTTTTTTCATACAATGAACTTCAAATTCTTGCAGCTTTGCAAGCTATCTTTGTACCCACATAAGGGGATTTCTAAAACTCAGCGTTGCAAATCTAGTAAATGGTCGATTTAACTCGAGTGCAAAGTCGAGATCTTTTTCTCTACTAGCCAAACAATGCAAAGTCGAGATCTTAAGCACATACTCTTTGCCCATTTGATCCACGCACTTTGTAATCTGCAGTTTATAGGTTGAGTAATCTGGACAAGCTATGATGGATGTACCAACTCCCATAGGTTGAAATGTACTAAAATAATTGAACTCATTCTTAGATATGTAGTATTCTCTTCACTCACCTTCTAGCCATATGATGTGGAATGTGTGGAAAGGAAAGATGAGTTTTGAGCGGCTGAAGATCATTTGAAGGGTGTTCGTCAGCAAAACTCGAAACGGATGCAACTTTTGCATTTGACTCGAATTTCTGGTATTATAATATTTTTCGAAAATTACTAAGAGGTCATGGATATATTTCAGGTAATATATTATTATTCATAGAAAAATACTACAAGTACATAATAAATGTATATAGAGGTGTACATAACACTCATGTACCTCTAGGCTATAGCATTTCTCTTATTCATAATATATATTTTATAGATAAAAATGATCAAATTGACAATATATTAAATTGTTGCAAATGAAAACTATGAAATTTTGTAAAAACTTTGAAATATAAATGGGATTATCAAATTATCACATCATTAATAAAAAAATAAAAAACATTAAACAACATATTGATATTAGGTCGATGTCCTTTTCGTCAAACTAGTAAAGTGCACGTGCGATGCACGTAATACATAATTTATATTTTAATGTGATTTTAAATTATATTTTCTCATTTATATTTTTATGATCTATTCTATTTTTTGCATTACTATTTTCAATTAACCAAACACAAGAAGTACATTACATAATGGACAGTGTCAAATATATTGAAAGTTGAAATATAATTTTGAAAATAATAATATTTAAAACTAATGGTTAAAAACATTGCATTAAAATTATGATTCCTTAGTTTATTTGACATCAAACTAAACTCACAATCATTAAATGATGTCACCGAAATTTTGTGTGAATATTTGCTCTTTTATGTATATTAGTTGTAGACTCAACATATAAAATAAATGAAATAATTAACAAAAAATTATACAATGTTTGAGTTTGAAAAAATTATGAAATGTTATATAATAATTTCAGTTGTCAATATATGATAGTACAAATATTAATTGAAGTGTATTTTAAATAAATTATTGATATCGTATATTCTTACAAATTTAAAAACGATAATATAATTAATAATATAAAATGTAATTTATTTATGTATTATTTATTTTATATAAAAAATATTCTATATTTTCATATTAACTCCATAGAAGTATATCAACATATTTTATATAATTCATCATGATAGAAACTGATGGGTCTACTTCTGGATCTGGAGTAAACCGGTGGTTGTGAGCTCAGATCTGCTTGAACCGCCTTGAAACCGTTGCTAGACCGCAAGAATACCTGCAAACACTCAACGCCGGAGGTGTTTCCGGCGTAGAGCCTCCGACGCTCAAGTCAGTATGAGAGTGATGAAGAGAGGCTGCGCAGCAGCTATGGGGGAGAGTGGAATGAAAGAGAGTTAGGGTTTAGGGTTACCTCATCTCATTTATATAGGAGTGAATACTTACATGAAGTGTCCAAAATGCCCAAATCGGTGGACCTAGAAGGTCCAAAATGCCCCTGTCGATTCGTCTCCTCTTTGCTGCTGAGTCATCGCCAGATTCCTTCTTATCCTTGGTAAAGTATAGAGCTTTGGATATGTTACAAGTGTGGCGAATCGACTTCACCATTCTGATCCTCGAGATATACAAAGTCGTCCTCGAGCATTAGGAGGTCGACTTATGAATATATGCGATCCCCGAGGCCACCTGGTTTAACTCCCTGCAGTGGTCGTTTCTTAGAGAGTCGTCATGAGGAAGTCGACTAATGGAAGTTGACTTAGAGTATCTGGATGGTCGGGGATTGCCTTCTTGATGTCCTTCTAGTGCGAGGTCGACTAGCCAAAGTCGATAGTTGGAGGTCGACTTTAGGGAGTCGACTAGACTGATTTCTGCCTCTTATTGCTTGTTTCCGGTAGAGTCGACTTCGAGGAAGTCGACTTGAATATGTAGACGAGTCATTTTGATATGTGAGTCGTTCAAAGGGCTCACCGTTCGAGTGGAAAACCTCTTAAACCGGGTTATCCTTATATGACTATATCATCTAGTCCCCCCCGAAAATTACTCTAAACAGTCGACTGTTTAAGAGTAAATTTGGTACTCGACTTCTTTTATTAACTATACTCGTTCTCTATTTCTCGACATCAAAAGCTCTACCCCTGTGGCTGTTCAATGCTGTAGGGGTTTCATCATTGCCTTCTAGGTCATTCTGACAACCTGACACCTTTTCCCTCTTCCTTTCCAAATTTCGAATTTCAAATTCATAATTATCACATCACTTTAAGTCCGCCGCCTCGAATTCCGCAACTCATCCGAACCGTTGATTCCAATTAAATCTAAAGGCTAGGATCCTCCTGCCTCTTGTATAAATATCTTCCCCCTCAGTTCCAAATCACTTTTCACTTTCTCAAATTCTTCTGAGCTTTCGAATCTCTCCGGCAATAAAGCGCTTTCGAGCTTCATCGGCAATCCCTTCTCCGACAACCGCAAGTTTCAAGTCTTTCAACGACGATCATGTGTAAGTATTATGCTCTTTGAACTTTTTCGCTTTCTTCTTTTTTCTTCGATTTTTCATGATTTTTTTTTTTTTTTGCACTTCTGGGTTTTTCTGATCTGGAGCGCCTTTGCATGTTCTTCATGTTCTTAATACTTTTTTGTCTCTTTGAGTTAGATCTTCTTTTCTTAGGAATTTTCTCGAGTTATCTGTTTGTCACCGCCTTACCCTCCCCGGTTTTTATCGCGTGAGTAGGGCTTTTCATTAAGTCGTCTTATGTTAGATATCGATATGCACTATACCCTTCTCGTCTTCGCTAAGTCGAGCATCATTCCATGGTTCCATCTTCCTTGAATCTGTTTTCTCGTCGTTTTCCTTCTATTCCTCTAGCTCGACTTGTGATGGTTTCCTTGAGTCGACTTGTGTTAACCCTTGCTTCATGCTGACTTCTTTTCTCCTAATCGACTTTTCTTTCGTTTCTTTTTCTAGATTCTGATACCGACTCTTCACCCGATACTGTCGAACGCTTGATCGACGCCGGCGCTCAATCATCTGATTCGGTACAAATAGTCGGCTTCAAACCAGCCGATCAGTCTCCGAATTCTCATTCGGATGTTTCTTCTTTCGGCATCGACTAAGATGCTATTAGACAGGCATGGATGTCGGGTGTCTTGACTGAAGATCCTGAGTCTTCACGTGTCAATAAGTCTCCTCGTCTCGACCTCATTCCTCCAGGTATTCCCCTTAGGATTTTAGATTTACCTGTATATAGAGCTAGTCCTCCTTCTTTTCCAATAATCGCGCCTCTCCTCGAGGTTCGAAATGTTGTATCTGTAGCATGTCCTTTAGCAAAAATAGCTATTTTAAATCCTTTTTGTTATGCCTCTGCAGCCGAGGTCGAGGGCTTCAGGGCATTCAACGGACTTCCCGCCGATTGGGAATTGGTCATTCCCCGTCCTAATGACGACTTCGCTAAACCCCCTCCTAGCTTCTATACCTTCTTTATTGATCAAGTGCTATTCGGCCTTCGTTTTCCTATTCAACCCGAGCTTCGTGCAATTAGCGATTTGTATGATGTACCCATAAATCAGTTTTCGCCCAATGCCCTCCGTATTATGATCGCGTTCATCGTCGTCTCCAAAATAAAGCTTCAATATTTTTCTCCCGAGTTTCTTTTTTATTGTTATAGTTATAGATTCATAAAGGACGCCCATTGTCTGGGTCGTCGTGCTGGAGTCACTTTTCTTGATGACCTTTCTTCGAACGTGACGAGGTGGAAATCTAAGTTTGTCTTTATTCGACCTGCCTCCGGTTTGTATCCATACCCGAATACTTGGATTACGTCCAAGGTTAAACAAAATAAGCGACCGCCATCTTTTATGTTCGAGTCGATGCTGGCCGAGCTCAATAAATATACCTTCATGGCTCGCCCGCTGATCAAGGAGTTATCCCTCCTTAACCATGTTGGTCTCGTTGTCGACGAGAATCTTCCTCGTCTCGACGATCCTCGTAAGTGATTTTCATGCCTTCACTATTTTACCTTTATGCTGGTATCTGATATTTGATGTTCTTTTGTAGATTCTGTTCTTTCTCGGTTCGAGAAGTCTACGGCGGCTCGACCCACCCCTCCGAAGAAGCCCGATTTCGTCTCGGGATCTGACGCAGGAGAGGCGGCAGTCGAGACGAATGCCTCGAAGGAAACGAGGGCCGTGCCTCCGCCTGCGGGGAGTCAGAAGAAAGCTTCCGGCTCGATTCCCCGAAAGTGGGTCCAGGATACTGGTGATGTCACCCTTGTCCCCAGCTCGCTCAAGCGCCAAAAGAAAGACAAGGGTAAGGCAGTCGAGCAAGCTCCTCCTCCTCCCGGACAGCTCGAGACGGTAACCCTCGAGAGGCCCTCCCGACTTTGGGATCATCCCCATCCGCACGAAATCGCCAAATATTTCGACTCCGTCATTCCTGCCGCCGACAAGGAACGCGCCGCCCGTGACCCCTATGACCGTGCGAGTCGTGCGCTCCTTTGCTTCTCCCGGGTAACTATCTTTGCCTTCAATCGATTATTTCTATAGTTTTTGATCTCCTCTACTAACTTTGTTAACTCGCGGTTCTTCTCAGTTCATGGCCTTTATTATGCCATCTCTTCTCGAGGACACCGCCTCGCCCGACTCCGACATTCGTGCTTACAAGAAAAAGTACGAGGATCTGCTTCTCGAGGTCGAGAAGAAAGACGATGACCTCCTTGCCGCCAATGCCCTTATCGCCAAACTCAAGACCGAAAAGGCCGCCGCCCTCTCCAAGGTCGACCAGCTTCAAGCTGACCTGGCGAAGTCGGCTGATGACGCCCTGGTCGAGAGAGAGGCGGGGATACTCGAGGGACGCAGGACTTTTCTAAAGTCCCCCATGGGTTCTGTGTTTCTCGAGCATTATCGTCAAGAAACCGTGAATTTATTCTGCAACTCTCCTGCCTTTCTCGACAAACTCTGCCCTGCTGCTCTCCAGTACTTTAATTTTACCTTTGATGCATGGGAGGCAGCGGCGAAGGGCACAGAGTGTGAGGGTCGGCTCGATCGTGAGGAGGTCAAGAAAACACTCCCCTTCCTTGACGGCTATAGGGGCGATGCGACTCTCCCCTCGGACTACCCCTGGTGGACCGGTCTCGTGGCGAGGGCCATTCGCAAGGCCGATTTGGGTGGTCGTCTCGAGGTCCCTCCTTCTCCCTTGGCCGGTCCGACCGACTTAGTCGGGCCAAGTGGAGAAGATGACGAGGGGCCTTTTGAGGTCGAGGGGAATAAAGGACAGGCCGAGGGAGGGAAGGGTGACGAGCCGGCTAGGGCGGATGAAGGCGATGATGGTGAGAGGACCGAAACAGTCGTGGCCGGGGATGATGATGAGGCGGAGAAGTCTGATGCTGATTCTTAATTTTTTTGTTGTGTTTTGCTGCTTTTTCTTTTTCCTTTGTCGCTCTTGGCCTATTTTCAAGTATTGTAAAGGTCGAGACGACTATTAATGTAATGAATTTTTGGATTCATATAATCTTCTTTTCTTCTCATTGCTTGTGTTTACTGCATTTCGAATTATTTTGCTGTTACTTCCTGCGTATCTTCTCCCCAACTCTTCTTGCGAGCTGGTCGAAGTCGAGCAATAGTTTGAACAGCTTCATAGCTGTGAAACGCAAGTTTTTCAACTCGTCTTCTCCCCAACCTTTCTTGCGAGCTGGTCGAAGTCGAGCAATAGTTTGAACAGCTTCATAGCTGTGAAACGCAAGTTTTTCAACTCGTCTTCTCCCCAACCCTTCTTGCGAGCTGGTCGAAGTCGAGCAATAGTTTGAACAGCTTCATAGCTGCGTCGATTGTTCGTTTTCTAGATGTGTATCAAATTTAATCGTTCGAGGGTATCCATTCGAGTGGTCGAAGGCTTCGTAGCCTGCTCGAGAATTTTGCAACTTCGTAGTTGTGTTAGTCGACTTCGCAGTCGAAGGCTTCGTAGCCTGCTCGAGATTCTGCTCGAGAGTTGTATAACTTCGTAGTTGTGTTAGTCGACTTCGTAGTCGAAGGCTTCGTAGCCTGCTCGAGATTCCGCTCGAGAGTTTTACAACTTCGTAGTTGTGTTAATCGACTTCGTAGTCGAAGGCTTCGTAGCCTGCTCGAGATTCCGCTCGAGAGTTGTACAACTTCGTAGTTGTGTTAATCGACTTCGTAGTCGAAGGCTTCGTAGCCGGCTCGAGATTCCGCTCGAGAGTTTTACAACTTCGTAGTTGCGTTAGTCGACTTCATAGTCGAAGGCTTCGTAGCCGGCTCGAGATTCCGCTCGAGAGTTTTACAACTTCGTAGTTGTGTTAGTCGACTTCATAGTCGAAGGCTTCGTAGCCGGCTCGAGATTCCACTCGAGAGTTTTACAACTTCGTAGTTGTGTTAATTGATTTCATGATCTTTGGAAAGTTAGTCGGCCGCATAGCCGTTTTGAAAAATTCAATTTTTCATGCCATCATATTGAAGTCGACTCATAAATGTAAGAAACATAATTGAAGCATAGACAAAATTATGAGCATAGACAAATTCATTTCATCATTGAATTCAATTCAGACATTGTTCAGTACAAAGAGTAATTCGAAATATTGCCTTAAGCGTAAAAGCGTTTGAGGTGAATCACATGCCAGGATCGCGGAAGTTGTCGACCTTCTCCGTCCTCGAGTTCATATGCGCCCCTCTCGAGCACCTTTGTGATGATGTAGGGTCCTTCCCAGTTTGCTTCGAGCTTGCCGACATGTTTGAGGGCATCGGCCCGTTTGAGGACAAGGTCTCCCACTTGAAATCGTCTGGTCCGGACCTTCTTGTCGAAGGCTGCTCGCATTTTCTGTTTGTACTCGACGGAACGTACCCAGGATTTCTCTCGACCCTCCTCGATTAGGTCTAGGGCTTCTTCAATCATTTCTTCATTTTTCTTTTCCTCATAGAATTTTGATCTGTGGGAGTCGAGGCCGACTTCGATTGGCAGTAACGCATCCATCCCATAGACCATGTGAAAGGGGGATTGTCCCGTCGAACTTCTCGGAGTCGTCCTGTAAGCCCATAGAACTGTTGTCAACTCGTCGACCCAAGCGCCCGACGCTTTCTCCAATCGTTTTTTCAATCCTTGGAGGATAGTTCGATTAGTCACTTCAACTTGCCCGTTTGCCTGTGGATGTGCGACTGACGCAAATCTTTGTTTGATTCCCATGTCGAGGCACCATGCTTGGATCCGTCTTCCTTGGAATTGAGTTCCATTGTCTGAAATTAATACTTTCGGAATTCCAAATCGGCAGCAAATATTGTTGAACAGGAATTGTATCATCTTTTCTTCAGTGATTCGTGCTAAGGGTTCTGCCTCGACCCACTTACTGAAATAGTCGACTGCGACCACCAGAAACTTCCTTTGTCCCGTTCCCATTGGCAATGGTCCCACCAAGTCGATTCCCCACTGAGCAAAGGGAATAGGGGAGTTGATCGTCGTCATGTACTCGGCAGGGACATGAGTGATTTGGCCATGGCGCTGGCATTTCTCGCACTTTTGGACTAACTGTTCGGCTGCTGTTCGAATTTTGGGCCAATAGTAGCCTGCTCGCAGAGCTTTGCCGGCTAAGGCTCGGGATCCGACGTGTGCTCCGCAGCATCCCTCATGGATTTCTCTCAAGACCAGAATTCCTTCTTCTTCGGAAACACATCTTAAATGAGGCCCGACCATCGACTTCTTGTATAGGACCCCGTCGACTTCGAAATACTTGCTTAGATATCGGGCCACCTTTTCCGCTTCTTGCTTGTCCCCTACAGGAACTCGACCCTGCATGAGTTCGCGAATTGACTTTCTCCAATCGTTCTTCTCGTCAACTTCCATAGTTTTATTTAGGACGCTTCCCTCGAGGTGCATCGTGGTGATGTGATTTCCCACTTTCCCTTCATTCGAGCTCGCAATTCGTGCGAGCCAATCGGCTCGTTTATTCTCTTCTCGAGGGATTTGTGTTAATTCGAACTTCGCTAATCCTTGTATCAAGTTTTGGATTTCCTCGACATATTTCGACATTCTCTCCTCTTTGATCTCGCAGTTTCCCAACGCTTGTCCGACGACGAGTTGTGAGTCGGAATGTGCTGCGATTTCTGTTGCTCCGCCTCCCATCACCAGTTGTATTCCCTTGATAAGTGCTTCATATTCGGCTTCATTGTTCGAGGCTTTAAACCCCATTCTAATCGCGAAATCGAGTTGCTCGCCTCAGGGGAGACAAGGACGACACCCAAACCCGATCCTTTTGCGGACGAGGACCCATCAACATGCATCGTCCATCTCCTCTCTTCTCCTTTGGTTCCTTCTTGAATGAAGTCAGCGAGAGCTTGCGCTTTGATAGCTCGCCTCGGCTCGTACTTGATAGAATACTCGCTTAGCTCTACTCCCCACTTCACGAGTCGACCTGAGACTGTAGGTCGACCCAATGTTTCCCCCAGCTGAAATTTCGTTCTCACCACAATAGTATGGTTCAGAAAATAAGGTCTCAGTTTCCTAGCCGTTATCACCAACGTCAAGGCAGCTTTCTCGACTTCAGGGTATCGTGCCTCCGCACCCTGGAGCACTCGACTCGTATAATAAATCGGCTGCTGGGAACTCCCGTCTTCTCGTAGCAATACTGAACTTAGAGCGAATTCCCCCACTGAGATGTATAGAATCAACTCGTCGCCAGGCTCTGGTTTGGTTAATAAGGGTAGCTCACTCAGGAATTCTTTCAACTTTTCAAAGGCCTTCTGTGCCTCATCGCTCCATTGGAAGGTCGTCGTCTTCTTTAGCAGCTTGAAGAAAGGGAAACTCTTTTCTGCCGCTCGAGCAATGAACCTGCTCAGGCCCGCTATCCTTCTTGTTAGCACTTGGACTTCTCTAACGTTTCGTGGTGGAGCCATGTCGAGTATGGCCTTCACTTTCTCTTGGTTCACCTCGATGCCTCGTTCTGTGACCACGTAGCCAAGAAATCGTCACGCCTTTACTCCAAAGGCACACTTGCTTGGGTTCAACTTCATCCCGAACGCCCTAAGGGTGTTGAAGGTTTCCCTTAAGTCGTCTGAGTGTGAAGTCGAGGATTTACTCTTTACCAGGATATCATCAACGTACACTTCCATGTTCCGGCCGATTTGAGGTTTGAACATTCGATCCATCAGTCGTTGGTAGGTTGCTCCTGCGTTCTTGAGGCCAAAGGGCATGACGACATAGCAATATGTCCCCTTGCTCGTCACGAAACTCACTTTACTCTGGTCCTCCGGTGCCAAAGGAATTTGATGGTATCCCTGCGACTCGTCCATCATGCTCAACAACTCGCAGCCAGCTGTGGAGTCGACTAGCTGATCGATCCTTGGCAAGGGGTAATGATCTTTAGGGCACGCCAGGTTCAAGTCGCGGAAGTCGATGCACATACGCCATTTGTTTAATGCCTTCCTCACCATAACTGTATTAGATATCCACTCGGGGAATTGGATCTCCTTGATGTGTTTGGCTTTCAGCAACTTATCCACCTCGACTTCGATTGCCTTGTCGATTTCAGCGCCGTGGTGCCTGAGTCGCTGCTTCACAGGTTTTCTGAGGGGGTCGACGTTGAGTTTGTGCTCCATCACTTCTGGGTCGATTCCAGTTAGTTCTTCAGGTGAAAAGGCGAATATATCCCTGAATTCTTTCAACAATCCCACCAACTGTTCTCGCAATTCGTCCTCTAATTCTCTCCCGACTTTGGTGGTTTGTTCTCTCGACTCCCCAATTTGAATCTCCATCAATTCTCCGTGAGGCTCGAGGTCACTCCCCCTCGGCCTTTTCTCGCTCGTCACTGGTTTTTTGCCTTCTTTGATTTCGGTACGCTGATTGGTTTTGACTGCGATTTGGTAGCATGTTCTCGACAACTTTTGATCTCCTCGAGCCTCTCCCACTCGATCTCCTACTGGAAACTTCAGCTTCATATGATAGGTTGACACAACTGCTTGAAACGCGTTGAGCGCGGGTCTCCCAAGAATCACGTTATAAGCCGACTCGACATCAACCACAACAAATCTTACCATTTTGACTTTCCTCAAGTCACCTTCCCCTAGGACGACAGCGAGCATGGTTTCTCCTAGGGGAGCGACTTCCGAACCATTGAACCCGAAGAGTGATGTATGTAGGGGCGTCAGTTCAATGTCTAGCTCCATCCTTCTGAGGCAATCATAGAAAATTACGTTCACTGAACTCCCTGTATCGACAAACACCCTTTGTACTTCGTATCCTGATATCTGCGCTGTTATCATTAAGGCGTCGTTATGCGGCCTCTCGACTTCTCCAACATCCGCCGGTCCAAAATTCATCACTGGTCCACTCTCCTCGACTTGTTGCACCTCGACTTTCGCGTATCGGCCCCGAGCGTAGGCCTTTCTCGCCCGATTGGAGTCTCCATCAGTCGACCCTCCGAAGATCATGTTAATGACTCCTCTTTTCGGTGGGAGTTCCTCCTTTTCTGGTGATCTCGCCCTCTTGCGAGGGCTTTTACTTCGTTCTCGTCTCCTACTCGTCCTCTCTCGGTCCTTATATATAAATTCCTTCAAGTGACCCGCCTTTATCAACCTCTCAATTTCGTCTTTTAAGTGTCGACAGTCGTCAGTGTTGTGCCCATAGTCTTTGTGGAATCGACAGTATAAGTTGCTTTTGGGCTTCAAAGGTCCATCTTTCCTCGTCCGCGGCCATCTTACCACATCGTCGCGGATTTCCCTTTCCATAACCTCCAAAATTCTCGCATGGGGAGCCGACAAAGGTGTGTATTGAGTTGGTCTCCATCCTCTAGACCTGCCTTCACCTCTATCAGCTCTCGGGGACCCTCTCCTATCTCCTGTCGACTTCTTTTCCTTCCTATCGTCTCGATTGTCGGCCTGAGACATCTTCACGCTTTGCAAGTAGTCGGCTTCGGCTTCCTCGACATTCATGTATTTGGCACATCTTCCCAGCACCTCGTCGAAACTCCTACCAGGTCGTTTGGCCAAGGAATTCTTACACAATCCTGGCAGCAGTCCTCTCGTCAACCCTCCCGACTTGATTTCCTCCGTCGCCGTTGGGCATTCGACACACGCCTTTGTAAATCTCGCCACATATTCTCGTAACGACTCGCCTTTCTTCTGTTGCATACTAATTAACGAGAGGTAAGATTTCTCCTGCACCCTCACACTTGCGAACTGGTTAAGAAAACTCGAGCTGAACCCGTCAAAATCCCGAATCGACCCCGCTGGAAGTTGATGGAACCAGTCTTGGGCCGACCCTGTCAAAGTCGTCAGGAAGGCGCGGCATTGTACTGGGTCGCTGTAACGATGAAGCACGGCCATATTCTCAAAGCTCCTCAAATGTCGAGATGGATCTGTGGTACCGTCATACCATATGTTCAGCTCCCTGAAGCCTTTGGGTAAGTCGGCTCTTAGGATCTGCTGTGAGAATGGGTGTTCTTTTGTTCCTCTGCTCTTCCTCCCGTCGACTCGAGCTTGCAAGTCGCGAACCTGCGCCAGCAGCTGCTCTAACGTCTCGTCCCTCGCCTGTGGATTAACAGTTCGAATAGAGGATTCCTCTTCGTCTACCCTTCTGTTCTGTTGCACATTCGACTGGGCTTGTTGCTCGCCGCGCGGCTGCTGCTCGACTCGAGGGGGGTACTCGACGCGAGGCTGGTGCTCGACTCGAGGTGGACACTCGACTCGGGGCTGCTGTTCTACTGGCGCTATCTGCTTCATCTGGGCCGCCACGGCTTCAGCAATCATCTTTTGCATTTCGCTCCTCGTCATTATCAGAGTCTGTTCCTCGACGCGGGAATGTGCCTATTCCGGAACCTCCTGCATCTGTTTTCCCTCGCGTCGAGAGGCCTCCGTCGGCTCCTTCTCTCCATCTGGGTTAGGGTTTTGACTTGTTCCTGCCTGAGTCAACACTGGTAACTTTACGCCGGTTGGGGTCACAGGCGTTTCTCCGCCCAACGTCAGCCTGGGTGGTGGAAGTCCTCCGAACGGCGGCATTCCCGTCATCTGAACTACGGAGTGTTTGGTGGTGGGAAGTGGTGGTGGCCTCTTGTCCATCCACGTCCCTCTAAACTCCTCGCTCAGGTTCCTCTGCAAGCTCTCCTTCTCCGCCATTGGCAAACAGATCGGAACTGGGTGTGAAGCTCTTTCTTCCCTTTAGAGCTCCCCATAGACGGCGCCAAATGATGGGTCTACTTCTGGATCTGGAGTAAACCGGTGGTTGTGAGCTCAGATCTGCTTGAACCATCTTCAAACCGTTGCTAGACCGCAAGAATACCTGCAAACACTCAACGCCGGAGGTGTTTCCGGCGTAGAGCCTCCGACGCTCAAGTCAGTATGAGAGTGATGAAGAGAGGCTGCGCAGCAGCTATGGGGGAGAGTGGAATGAAAGAGAGTTAGGGTTTAGGGTTACCTCATATCCTTTATATAGAAGTGAATACTTACATGAAGTGTCCAAAATGCCCAAATTGGTGGACCTAGAAGGTCCAAAATGCCCCTGTCGATTCGTCTCCCCTTTGCTGCTGAGTCATCGCCAGATTCCTTCTTATCCTTGGTAAAGTATAGAGCTTTGGATATGTTACAAGTGTGGCGAATCAACTTCACCATTCTGATCCTCGAGATATACAAAGTCGTCCTCGAGCATTAGGAGGTCGACTTATGAATATATGCGATCCCCGAGGCCACCTGGTTTAACTCCCTGCAGTGGTCGTTTCTTAGAGAGTCGTCATGAGGAATTCGACTAATGGAAGTCGACTTAGAGTATCTGGATGGTCGGGGATTGCCTTCTTGATGTCCTTCTAGTGCGAGGTCGACTAGCCAAAGTCGATAGTTGGAGGTCGACTTTAGGGAGTCGACTAGACTGATTTCTGCCTCTTATTGCTTGTTTCCGGTAGAGTCGACTTCGAGGAAGTCGACTTGAATATGTCGACGAGTCATTTTGATATGTGAGTCGTTCAAAGGGCTCACCGTTCGAGTGGAAAACCTCTTAAACCGGGTTATCCTTATATGACTATATCAGAAACAAATATCAAATGTGATATTTTGTAGTTAATGAAAAAGATCCGTATTCAAAGTTAACATATTTTATAATTTATTTGAAAATTGCGTTCAATTACTTTTAGTTAACTGATTTTATTTGTTATTATGCATACTTATAATTTTACAATAAATTATACTTTTATCTCTTTTACTAATCATTGTAATTATAGTTTTACTATTATAAATATATCAAATATAAAAGATATCTTAAGCAATCAACATTCATCTATTTGGCAATAAAAGTCTTCGCATTTAATTTTTTTACATGTTATTCATTGTTTTATCATTGTATTTCAGTTTATAAGATTTTGTTACTTTTCAAAATTGATTTTTTCGATAAAAATATTATTGAATATAGTTGTTTAAATTTATTTTAATGAAAGACACCTTTAACTAAACTATGTAATTCATAAAATATAGATTCGTAGTATAGTAATATAAAACTTGAAATTAGTTAACCTTATTATTTTTTTAATTAATTTATTACCGTATTCAAATATTTTAATTCTAGAAATTAAATCTAAATATGAATAAAATAATAAAAATAAAATTTTTATATGATTTTTTTTTTTATTTTAGTATTGCTATCATGTCCATGAGTTCATGTGAAAAATACATTTTTTTTTTGTTTTCTTTCATGTTATATCATGTGATTTTTTTATTATCTTTTTAATCATATGTCCTACTTGATATTCTATTTTTTCGAAAAAGGCATTTGAGTAGTTTTATATGCCTTTTTATTAGTTTAATGTAAATTTTATATAATTATATTATTAAACTTTGTCTATTATGACATGTAGTTATGTTATTAGTAATAAATTTATATTATAATAGTTTATACTTAATATTGTATGTTGTGAAATTGAGGATAGATTTTTGCCCAACTTTTTTATATGTTCCACGTATTATTTAGGAATATATTTTAATACAATTTAGTATTATTAAAATAGTTTGCATCTCGTTTATTAATTTTTTCCTTTATTGTTAAATTAATATTCTTTTTACCTATTTAAATCTATTTTTTTTAGGTTTTATTTTTGAAAGAGTTTTGTTTTTTGTTAGAATCCTATTTTATTGAGATATTTAATTTTTATTATAACGCATTGAGATACTTAATTAATGATTATTACAGTTTTTTCATTAAAAATTATATAATCATAAGAACTTTTAAGTCCCTGCAATTGTACCTAAAACTCAGTTTAAGTATAATATTTAACTGTAATTGTAATTTTATTATTAAAACACACCAAACACAAATGATATCTTAAGAACTCCATTAAAAAAAAAAAGAAAAAAACTTTCGTAACATCTACACGATTCAATAGTTTTTGCTTAAATAAAGAAAAAACAAAATTATAATTTTTTTAAATGATACTTATTTTAAAAAAAAAAATCTTTTATGTATTAATGAAAATTAAAATAAATGATTGTTTTGGAATGTTAAGTGATTGCTATTATTTTTTAAGAATACTAATTAATACATGTTGTAACCCATATTTTTATTAAGTTTTTTTGGTGACCTTATACAGTTTAAGAATTTCAAAATATTTTATAAATAACTTTTACTCTTAAGATACATTATAAATGATATCATGAAAGAATTCTAGATAAATAAAAGTTCATATCTGCGCGAGGGTTATGTATGATTCCATAGTTTATCTAAAAATAGCAATTGCACAATCTTCAAAAGAAGTCACAAAAATCTTGAGTGAATTTTCGCTCTTTTATGTATTTAGTTGTAGACTCAACATAAAAAATAAATGCTATAATTAACAAAAATATTATATAACGTCTTATGAGTTTGAAACAGTTATGTATTGGATATAATTATTCCACTCTTCAATATATGATAGTACATGGTTTAAATAAAGTGTCTTTTAAGTAAACTATTGATACAACATATTCTAAAAATTTAAAAATGACAATCTTATTGTTAATACATCAAATCCCATTATTGAGAATTATGAAGTTTTGAAACTTAAAAAAATCATATAAAAATTAACAAATACAAATATTATAAATTACTAAATATGTAAAATTTGTTATTAATTATCATTTTATATTTTATTTAGATTATATATCCATACATAAAAAATTTCAATATTCAGTTTATGGCGCAATCATGTATTCGTTTCATGAGTGATTTACAAGAAAAAGAAAAATCAAAAGAGTTATTTTATGATATTGACAATTAAAAACTAAGTTGTGTACTTGAAATAATATTCAGAGATTGTATGGTATTTATATATTATTAATTTATATTAAAAAATATTTTATATCTTTATATTAACTCCGTAAAAGTATATCAATATATTTTATGTAATTCATCATGACATGTACCATATGCGATATTTTGTAATTAAAGAAAAAAAAAATCCCTATTCAAAGTTGACATACTTTATAATTTATTTGACAAATATTTTCAATTACTTTTAGTTAACTAAACTTTATTTGTTATTATGCATACTTAGAGGATGCTTGGATACAAAACGTTTCAAAAAAATCCAAACATTTAATTCAATAATTTTTTTTTAACTCAACTTTAACTCAATTCCACTATCATCAATATTTTCAATATAATTAAATAATATCAATCAATCATTCTTACACACCACATCAAATGTAATTCACTATTCATCAAGTTACATAATTTTAACTAATCATCACTTCACATCTTCTTTCTCGTACTTTTACATCAAATCAATTTTAATCATTTTATTTGAAGTATTATTTTAATATACTCACT
Source organism: Striga asiatica (assembly GCA_008636005.1). Taxonomy (NCBI): domain Eukaryota; kingdom Viridiplantae; phylum Streptophyta; class Magnoliopsida; order Lamiales; family Orobanchaceae; genus Striga; species Striga asiatica. The sequence continues at coordinate 97,870 of BKCP01005738.1, forward strand.
AACTAACCATACCACCTTTTTCAAAATTAACCAAACCAAACCAAGAAAGTCCAAACAAAACAATTTTTTTTTTATATCCAATAAATTATACTTATTGGATATAAAAGATATCTTAAACAATCAATATCATCTATTTAGCAATAAGTCCTCGCATGTAATTTTTTACATGTTATCCATTTTTCAATTATAGAGTAGTTTTTATCATTATATTTTAGTTTATATGTTTTTGTTACTTTTAAAAATTGATTTTTTGGATAAAAAATATTATTGAAAATAGTTGTTAAACTTTACTTTAATGAAATGCACCTTTTTACTAAACTATGTAGTACATAATTTATAAATTCATAGTATAATAAAATAAAATTTGATATTAGTTAACATTATTATTTTTTCTATTCAACTTATTACCGTGTTTAAATATTTTAATCTAGAAATTAAATATACATATGAATAAAAATAAAATATTTATATATTTTTATAATTTAATATTGGGTATTATGTAAATAAGTTCACGTGCAAAATATATTTTTAGTTTTCTTTCATGTTATATAACGTACTTTTCTTTATTCCCTTCTTTTTTTTTTCTCATATGTCCTACTTGATACTCTATTTTTTCAATAAATGGGCATTGGAGTAGTTTTATATGTCATATTATTTGTTTCATGTAATTTTACATATTATGTTATATCAACTTTGCTTATTATAACATGTAGTTATGTGATTAGTAATATGCAAATAATATAAACTTAAAAATACAATATATTTATATTATAATAGTTTATAGTTAATATTGTATGTGAATTGATTCACTACTTTTTTATTTGTTCCACATACTATTTAGGAATATATATTAATGCAATTCAAATTTTTTGAAATAGTTTGCATCTCCTTTATTAATTTTTCTTTTTTTGATAAGTTACTTTTATCTCTTTTTAATTAGAGTTATGTAATATAATAATAATAATAATAATAATAATAATAATAATAATAATAATAATAATAATAGTTGGCATGGTGTTAGTCCAAGTTAGGTTTTACAACTTCGTAGATGTGTTAGTCGACTTCGTAGTCGAAGGCTTCATAGCCTGCTCGATATTCCGCTCGAGAGTGTTACAACTTCGTAGTTGTGTTAGTCGACTTCGTAGTCGAAGGCTTCGTAGCCTGCTCGAGATTCCGCTCGAGAGTTTTACAACTTCGTAGTTGTGTTAGTTGATTTCATAATCGTTGGAAAGTTAGTCGGCTTCATAGCCGCTTTGAAAAATTCGATTTTTCATACAATCATATTGAAGTCGACTCGTAAATGTAAGAAACATAATTGAAGCATAAACAAATTCATTTCATCACTGAATTCAATTCAGACATTGTTCAGTACAAAAAGTAATTCGAAATATTGCCTTAAGCGTAAAAGCGTTTGAGATGGATCACGTGCCAGGATCGCGGGAGTTGTCGACCTTCTCCGTCCTCGAGTTCATATGCGCCCCTTTCGAGCACCTTTGTGATAGTGTAGGGCCCTTCCCAGTTAGCTTCGAGCTTGCCGACATGTTTGAGGACGTCGGCTCGTTTGAGGACGAGGTCCCCCACTTGGAATCGTCTAGTTCGGACCTTCTTGTCGAAGGCTGCTCTCATCCTTTGTTTGTATTCGACAGACCGCACCCAGGCTTCTTCTCGTCCTTCTTCAACTAAATCGAGGGCTTCCTCTATCATCTCTCTGTTTCTCTTTTCCTCGTAGAACTTCGATCTATGGGAGTTGAGGCCGACTTCAATCGGCAGTAGTGCATCCATCCCATAGACCATGTGAAATGGGGATTGTCCAGTTGAACTTCTTGGAGTCGTCCTATAGGCCCATAGTGTTAGAGTAGGGTGCCCGGCGTTCCAATCTAATTGGACGTATTCTACTTGTAAATACAATCTATTGGAATTATATTATTAATAAGGCATTTCTTTATCTTAAGAGAAAGCATTTATCTTATCATTGCACTTAAGATAAAATCCCTAGATCACATATAGTTATAAGGTATGGTTACGCATAGAGATGGTGATCATGGAACATACCTTGAAAGCTGTGATTTTAAAAACAGTTCCAAGTCGATGGATGTTTCGAGATGGGATATCGAATAATCCATAAAAGACTTGCACATAGTTTGTACGCTTGTTGGATAAGAATGTTGCATTCCATCAACATTAGCGTAAGACGTAAGTACATTTATGTGGGTGCTTGTTAGAGAACAAGTTCACTGAACATGACCGTATGAAAATTCTTAATGAAGAATTTATTCAGTCGAATAAGAATTTTCATGTTACAATAGTACATGACCAATCCTAAGACTTGAGGCACAATGGTAACTTTGTGCATATTACATTCTACTTTGATTTATCCTTTTGGTAGCTAGCACTATCGTTTAAAGGGATAAGTTGGGTATTATGTTAATATGTATGGAAGTTTGTTAGTGGCCAATAAAGGATTCGACACTTATGAAGATAAGTGAATTTCCAATGTGTTTCATAGTTATTAATCCAAAGTCCTTGGCCAAGGCAGAGATGAATAGTGATTCATAACCGGGTTAATAAACTTGAAATAGAATCATAGTTATTAAGTCAATTTGGGTTTCGACAAAATCATACCCAAGACTTAATCGGGAAATTAGATGTCGAAAGGATTTTACATGTATGGAGTTGTAATCGGAATAGGTTTACTCGCTATTCACTTAATACTAGATTCATGCTACTTGGTAGGTGTTCCCATGATATGTGGGTTCATGAATTAAAGGGTTAATTCATGAATAAGAGTTAATAAGATTTAACTCAAATTATAAAGTGTTATATACCCACTACTAGTATCAAGGTGAACCTAAAAGGTCACACTAATTATGAACAAAGGTAAAGATTGTATTTCTAATGGTTAGAATTAATTGATAAATATCTAATTTGATTAGATGTCAATTAAAGGAATATATTAATCAATAAGATTGATTAATTACATTTTGGATATTACTTTAGTAATTAAGGTAATTACTAAATTNNT